>CAJNOP010004451.1:0-10469 GCA_905250075.1 Rotaria sp. Silwood1 | reverse complement strand
TTTCCAAAAAATAAGAATCTCGCTGTTATCACACACACACGTAGATAGTTATATATATATGAGATGACAGAATATACCAGAAATAGATATGATACGAATCATAGGCGGCGGAACGATTTCACTCTAGGGTAGGCTCAACTTTTCAGACAAACCAGGCCTGTCCACGTAAAAAAATAGAGTTGAAATCAGATTAAAATCGGGTAATAGCCGATAAAAAATGGATTGTCATCCTACGATTTTGATCAATTTTTAATCATTTTTTAACCGATTTTTATTGAAAATAACCGAAAAAATCAAAGTTTCATTGATTCTTACGATTCGTTCTCGCTAAAACGTTATAAAACAATTAATAAGATTGATGCAAACCGGTAAAATTCGCGTGAAGACTTTTTCATTTATCAAAAAGAAAAATCTTTTTTTTATGAAACTTTTATCGATTTTTTAATGGAACTAATCGTAATAATCAATGAAATTTGGCTTCTTTTTCGGTTACTTTCAATTAATATCAGGTAAAAAATGATTTAAAATTGATTCAGGTCGTATGATTATAATTGATTTTAATCTTATTTCAACTCGAATATATTTACATGGATGGGAGCGATTCGAAAAATAGTTTTCTTCATTTGTTTATAATGTTGAGCGTTATAGGTTTTTGTTGATAGATTTTAATTCCTTATAAGTGTGATAACTATCTAATGCGTTATTGTTTCCAGACACAACAGGTACTAACGAAGTAACTTAAAAAGACTGTTTAAAAAGCAGTAAAAGAGAAGTCTAAGAAGAAATAATGCTATTCAACACCAAAATATTGTTTCTATCTGGTTTCTTTGAAAGGAAATCAGAATAGATGCTTGATCAAGTTGATGTCAAGGTTTTATAGTTTTAACAATGACATTTTTGCATATAATGCTGTTTCACCTTAACTATCGTTTGAACTGATCGATACAAGTTCAACAGAAGATGAATTTTCATCGAAAACTGTTCTTAGCCGTTTGTTGTTTTATTGTGAAAGAAAGACATAATCTGATTTTATTTAGCTGGTATCGGCATACGAAAGGAGTAATGTTATTTAAGTGCCTAAAATTCAAATGTTATTTTAAATAGAAATCTACAAAAAACAATTCATCCATCTTATATTAAGAACCAAGAATCCGATGACGATATAGATGCCAACGAAGACTAATCACTACCTCACTGGGTGCGAGTTAGCAGTAGAAAAAATATGGACTTCGTGTAAAAATGCGTTATCTGTCAAACGAATATGAAGACTAAACAATAAGAGTAAACGTTTATATTTAACTGAGTCTATTCTAGCCTTGGTCTGTCCTAGTTTCAGACTACCGAAACCTACTCTCCATCAACGTAGGGTAGGCTTGAGTCTATTCAGGCCTAATGGCTCCGCCGTCTGTGGTTATTTTGAATAGAAGTTTAGAACAACAGTTAAATTATCTTATATTATATTGAAAATAAAGAATTCAACGTAGATATAGACGTCAACAAAAACCAATCAGTATGCCACTGAACACGAGTTTGTAATAGATAAAATGTGGACTGACCTTGTAGCAACGCGCCATCTGTCAGGAGAACACGAAAATTATTAATATTAGAAAAGTTTTACATTAAATTGAGCCTAGTCAAGCCTTTATCTGTACTGGTTCGAGCCTACCCAAGCCTTTACCTCTCCAACCTAGGGTAGGCTCGTGCTTACCCAGGCCTCGTGGCTCCGCCGCCTATGATACGAATGGAAGATATTTGAATGATCATATAAAATGAAGAAATGAAGAATCCAAGAGAAAGCAATATGGAAATGTATCTGACAATAGGGAGCTGCACCGGGTTTTTTGAACTCGACCAGAGGATTGTGGGCCGCTCTATTATCTCAAATACTAAACTGTTTTTCGAATACACAGTTGTGGAGCAATGTTTTGCCCTGTCAGACTATGTAATTAGAACTGTACAAGAGTCATTCAAACCGGAAGGTTTTAAACAAAAAAGTCCGACTCCATACATTCAGGTCTGACCGAGTTCAAGTATGGATTCGAACCTTTTTATTTAAATACCTTCGACTTTAAAAGGTTCTTGTGCAGTTCTAATCACATAGTCTGAAAGAGCAAACATTGCTCTACAAAATTTGTATTCGAATAACCATTCCATATTCGAAATGATAGAATGGTTCATGATTCTTTAGTCGGGTCCAAAAAATCCAGTGCAACTCATTACCTGACAGAAAGAAAGAGAACGAAAGGCGCAGATACATATGTATAGAAAGGAAGAGACCGAAAACACACATGCATACTATAACACAATTCTTTCTTATGGTATATCTTTGGAGTGTGCCATAACAAAATGAATCCATATTGCCCCTTTTTATATAAAATTTGCCATTAATTTAAGTGTATTATTGCTGATTCAGTGTATTTATTGCTCATTCAATATAATTATTGCCTATTCAATATAATTACTGCTCATTCAATACGATTATTGCTGATCCAATAGAATTATTGCCCATCCAGTATATTTATTGCCAAATTTCATTATTGCCCATTTTAATTATTTTATTGCTCAATTAAATATAAGTCTATAAGAATTATTATATTCATTCGAAGACAGATAACAGGAAGAGTATCAAAATGATATTAGTATTTCAAAGAGGCATACATTATTGGTTATTCATTGAGTTCTATCATAGAAAAATCATGAAATAATAATTAGTGATTATCATCTTCTCTATAAAGACGCTTAATTAATACAAAAACTAGAATCAAAATGGATTCATATGTTAGATTCTAGAGATTAACAGATGTTTTTTTTCGTTTCTAATGAGTATTAATAATTTATGAAAAAGATAACTGCGTTTTCTTAACTTTTATCAATAGAATAGTTATCAGCTATTATAAATCATGCCATCAAAGTCAAAATGATAGAAAAAACTAATATTTTTCATGTATTCTATTTTCAAGAAAACTTTCACTCTTTCTGTAATGAAACGAAAAGCCATACATTATATTCGATCAAGGTTTTCTTCGTAGTTTTGAGTCTTGCTATCAAATGAAAAATATTTCTAACAAAATAATATAAGAGTAATACTAATAACTTCAGCTAGAAAATTTCAATAACAATATGTTATGTAACATATCTAAGAATTCGAAAATGTTTTAGGTAATGTTGAATCTATATTAGCTTTACACAAACTTTTATGTTTCTTGTTCAATAAATATTTTTAAAAAGGATTTCTATAGGATATAAAATCGTCTATTTTTACTCGTTGTTATTCTGTCAAAATCATACAATGATTTTTATCATTACTTGAATGGTTCAAATGATGGGAAATTGGTCTATATGGCAGATTTATTCATAAGTAATTATCAAATTAAGAAAATCTAAACGAGTTTTAAATATATCAGTGACTGTTTTGAAATGGCATGATCGTTTTTAGTGTACTCAAAAAGTGAGTACACTACTAGAATCGGTCAGTGTGTCCGGCCGTCCGTCCGTTTACACGATAACTTTCGAAAGGAGAGTCAGATCGCGATGAAATTTTTTACACAGTTCAGTCTTTAGAATATCTCGGTCGAGTTCGAAGATGAGAAGGATCCGTCAAGAAATGGCTGAGTTGGGTGTGGGTGTGGGTGGGGTGTGGGTGTGGGTGTGCGTGTGCGTGTGAGTGGGTGTAGGTGTGGATGTGGATGTGGGGCGTGGGTGGGTGTGGGTATGGCGTGTGGGTATGGGTGTGTGTGGTGTGTCGGTGTGGTGTGTGGGTGTGGGTGTGGGTGTGAGTGTGGGTGTGGGTGTGGGTGTGGGTGTGGGTGTGGGTGCGGAATGTGATTCTTCTGTTTGCCTACACCCACACCCACACCCACATTCACACCCCATACCCACACCCACATTCACACCCCATACCCACACCCACATTCACACCCCATACCCACACCCACACCCACACCCTGACCAAGTCCGAGGGGCTCGGTCTCGGTACATCCCAAGTCATGCATATTTATCAATTGGGTAAAAAAAAACCAGTGAGAAGGCAATAAAAACGAGACTAGTTTTGACTTTAATCATACTCAATACAGTTTTTCAACAACGAAGATCGGTAGCAAATGGAGTCTATGAGTTCTATTCTGATTAAGAAAATCCTAATTGACAGCATGAAATGGTAAGGTTCTATTTCCAGGAAAAAACTCAAATGAAATGGCTATGAGAAAAATATCATGGAAATTCAAGTCAATGATGTAAGAAATAAGTGCAGAGAATTGATTTCAATATAAAAAGAATATAGAAATTAACTGTATAGTTTTTTCGATTGGGTCAACTAATTCATCTTATTACTGTTAATTATTTGCAAATACTTGATTGAGTAAGTTGAATATCAGCATTGATGACTAGTACTATAAGGTAGATGTTTTCATTTCTCGTTCACTTCTAAGATATATATCTAAAATGAATGTTAGCTAGCTCACAAGGGTGTGGATGAAGAGATTATTAACATCCATACCCACACTGTATTCTGCGAATTTTTTCAGTATAAAGCATTGTGTATTTTTTAGAGTAAAAAATATAAGTAAGTTTTTGGAAGGCATAGCTAACGTCCTGAGATATTACATTAGCTACATCCAGAACTGTTTTCATACGATTAGAGGGAACTCGGTAGAGGTACCAATATAAACCAAAAACAGTGAAAAGCTGATGTAAAAATTTTCTCTCGAACATTGATCTGAACAATTTTCATGTTTCATCCGTTGTAAAAACATCAGTTTGATCTGTTACGTTCTCATCGATCAAAATAATGAGCTATCTTCAAGAGCTCGCTTTGAAGTACATAAATGAGCTCATTAGAGAAATAATACCTCAAACAAATCTATAAATTCAAATCGTAGTTAGAAGACCATCAAATGATGAAAAAACATTAGTAAAAAAAAATATGTTCGATTTTTTGTTTACATAACTTTATTTTCTTTCTTCATACGTCTACAATCATTCGAGTTAGTACAGATAATTGTGCATACTTTTCAGTTTTCGATAGAAAATAATCGACTTGTATTTTAGAAAAGTTTTGTAATTTGATAATGGAATCATATTGATCTCCATAATTATAATAAGGCAGTGCTTCATCAAATAAGCTTGAATAGTGCGACTTTTAACACTTGTTCTCTTTTCATTCGTGGAGTGGGAAAGTCATCTAGTTAATTCTTCGGTCTAAAAATGAAACTCTTGGTAGTTACTCAAATGAGCTCTATTGCCAACTATTAGACCACGCTGCTGTATTGAAAAGCCGAGTTTAGTAAAGAATTGTGGGGCAGCTGAGAGATCAATCAAGTTTGATCTGCTACAAAGTATCGTTGACAAACGCTTAGTCAGATATATCAAAATATCGCTCTTAAATGGAATACATTCAGTTATACTACTTTAAAACTTATATTACTCAATGTGGGCTTTCCGAGCACCTCACTTCTCAAAGAGAACCGATAGTACATCGCTTACAAAATGATGAACTTCGATGGGAATCAATACAATTGCTGTTTCTCTTCGGATATTTCATTGAACAGAATGATCTATAAAAATTTTTACCATTCGCAGCCTATTGTTGATTCAGAAATAGTTGAACGAAGAGCGCGCACAATAATACTTCCAATCGTTAAGAGTGTATAGATGGATGAGCATTCATGGTTCTTCTCTTTCTCATACACTCATTTGTCGTAACCCATCCATTCCTGGATCAACTTTAAAAAGCTTTTAATCATCCCTCGACAAAAATATGAATAAAAAATTTTACATTACCATACTCTCACGTTATTACTGATTGCTTGCATTGCCGAACTTATAATGATTCCAGATGGTTCGTAGTATTAGTGAAGAAAGAAATTCAAGATGTGTAAACAAAAAAAAAATCAAACATCTCATTAGTTAATGGATGTGTATCCTGAACTGTTATTCTAACAATGATTTGAATACGCATACTACATTTAGTTGTTTTTTCTCTGATTGCAACATAAAATATGTGTAGTAAGGTTTGAATCCTGTCATCTTTGTTATGTTATCACGTAGCTAATTAATGAAAAGTGCTGAGATTAAACATATATAATTATACTTATTACCTTTATCTATTTTATATCGCAATTTGAGACTTTTAATCCTGATTCAAGAGTCTTAACATTTCATAGAAAATTTTAGTTTATAGTTCTGATAGGTATGAGTTCGATTAATGTTAAATAAGGTTGCATGAAAATTTTTGAAGGACAATCGATAACAAATTCTCAAGTATATAACCTTGGTTAAAACTTATCTAAAATGTGGTTGGTCTTATGTTTAAGATTTAAAAGATTTTTCTCATTAAATCCATCGATCACTTTGAAATTCGCTGCTTCTTGCATCTTCGTCATAGGTTTCATCAAAATTCTGCGGAACATATAATGATACTTTCACCATGTAATTTATTTTGAAGACTGGAGAAGTGTCGAAGATGAACATGATTCGTGAATCTTTTTTTGATGCTAAAACTGAAGATAAATATATTCACAAAATTTAGGACTTGGAGCTACGTTCTTTGCCAGTTGATTGAGCTCGAGTTTATGAATATATTCATAGTTTTTCTGGTTGTATTACCCATGAGAATTTTGAAAAAAGTGATTCTAAGTAAATCGAAATGTTATATCTTTCAGAACTTCTGATCAGTCGGATAATCAGAATTTTTCTATCCAGAGAAGATTTTAAAGGTGCAATAGTCTCTTTCAAAAATGAGAACAGTTGCAATCAACTGCATCTTGCTCTATCTTTTCATTTCGAATATTTTCTAAATTCTTTTATCTTTATGAAACTTTCCGTTCTTCTTCCATTTTTACTATACTGTTGCTATTTCGTCTTGTCTTAGTTTTGGTTCGTTTAGTCTTCACATTCATTCTGTCAAAATTCATCATCAAAATATATGACCATACTTTCGAAACTTTTTTCTGATTTAAAACAACACTGCTTGTCTTTTCTCATCGGGGTTTTTCTATTTTCTCTCAATAACGATAAATTTCAATATTTCTATATAGTCATGCTATCTTATTCAGGCAGAAATGCTGCTAATCGTCCATGTCTCTGTCTATGAAGAGATTTACGGAACCTAAGCGTAGCTTCAATTTTTAGAACTTGGAATGCTCTCGAAAGATTACATGGTTGTAAAAGTAGCATTACGTTTTCCTTTCGCTTTTCACTCATTGAGGATAGAAATTGAGATTTCAAGTTCAATCTTTCAATGACTAGGCAGTTTTCGGTCAGTTAGAAAAAAACGAAAATGGAAAGGGTGAAAACAAAGTGATAAAGATAAGACATAACACGTATTCATAAGAGAGAAGAAAAATTAGCTTTGCATTTACTTCTTTGCCTTAGTTTGAACATTTCAGCAAATGATGAATATGAGTAAAGTGGCTCCTAGTGATTACTACGAACGTCATATGATGCCTCGAAAAGTTCGTATGCGCTGTTTATCTACTTGAATATGAAGATAGTTACTTTATGTTATTGAATATATAGATCATCGCAAAGCGACCGGCACAACCAAAAGCAATATCCTCCAAAGATTTCGGTATTAATATGTATACAGTTGGCGAAGTTGCATCGATTAGAAGCCCAACACCTGATTCTGATGAATTTGAGTCAAACAATCGAAGAACAAAGGCTGCAGGCTCGTGAGTTGCTGCAGCAAGGAATGAAAGGTTTTCTATTTTCGTTTCTTCAGATTAACATGTTGCTGCCTATGTGGGATGATAAGCGCAATCGCAATATTAGCAGCTGGTCTCATCGTCACCCTTGTATTTCTATTTATTTTAATGCAAGCTCAAACAAACAATTCAAGTAGTGTGTACACGAGCGGTACCTGAGAACTCTATGAAAGTGTTCATTATCAGTGCTATTCCCCAGAAATTCGAAGTTAACTTTACTAGATAGCTACTTTGCTAGAAACAAGAACTAATTTCAGATGTCATTATCCCGCAACTAGTAACTTAGACGATTATCAGTTAAAGATTTCTAGTCAGTTGGTACCCGTAACTCATCCAGTTGCCAATTAACAATAGCCAGACCACTTCGAATCCATTATTTAGAGGTATTAGTAGAATACGCCATCACACACTAGGGTGTGAGTATGGGTGAAGAAAATACGTACACCAACACCCTATCTTACATTTGATGCTTTCTCTACATCTAATGCTAGCTGTTGCGTGCGACAGAAGATCAGCCTGAGTTAGAGTCCTTTCGCTCGGTTATCTGAACTCCATGTACGGACTTACTAACAACATACTATCCTTGAGGTCCCACGTACATCAATATGTAAACAGTACAATATCGGATAAGTAATGTGAGACAAGCAGTCGTTAATGACTTGCCCAGGATTATAACATATCTAATAGCATCAAGCTTTGGACACGACACCTTGGAGAAATTTTTGAAACAACTTACAAGTTTGTAGAATCTAAGCTAGATAAACATTTGTTATCTCGATAGCATTGACATCTACGGCTAGCACAACTACCGGATCAGCAACAACAACTGTTAGTGTGGCTACTACATCAGCACCAACAACTGTTAGTACGGCTAATGCATCAGCATCAACAACTGTTAGTACGGCTGCTATATTAGCACCAATAACTGTTAGTGCGACTAATACAGGTAAGTGAACGAAGCGTTTTGACAAACTTCGAGTCAAATATAAAAAACCTTAAACGATACGACCATGGTAGCAATACAAGCTATAGTCTCTATAAATTTTAAAATCCTTTCTACTTTTTTTCAGTATTCGTCAGGAAAAGATCGGTTATCTGCCTTCAATGCCATAGTTCAACTCCGCATGAATTTTGAGCATCATCCATTCCAGATTACATTAACCCCTACGTGAACCATTAGTTATTGATTTTTAGAGTCACTAGTAACTACTAACAAGGCAGAAAATAACACAGAAACGTCAATATTTCGTACATTTTTTTTGAACTTCGAGTGCAATTATAACCAGTTTTTGATAAAAATGCATGTTTTAACCAATGATCATTGAATTTCAATAAATGACTTATGTGTGCAATAGATTAACATCTATTTTCTGCATCACAATCGATTTTCATTCAATGTCAGTGACATCAATTGTAATTAACACTGATGTTGAAATCGATTTTTGAGGAACGAGGTGGAATATGCGAGTGTAGTTCTCTTTGTCTTCACATTTTTCAAATAAAAAAACCTTGTTGAAATAAAAAGTATCTGGTTCGAATCTCAGGATAACCAAGAAAACTGTGACTCTAGTTCAATAAAAATCAATGACAGTTCTATAATTAGTGACTCTTTTTTTAACAAATCCCATAATTCTTTAAGATCATTGAAGTAAATTTTTCATGATCTACATTGATAGGATTCGAAACGATGCTTAGCGAATTTTGTAGAGATTGAAGGGAGCTACAAAAACGAAGCATGCAGATTTCGCATTTCATTGAGTGGAAATAGTCAAAAGACTACTTTTGCTATTTTTTTTACTGTAGACTGAACGAAAAAATTGATTGAACCTCTCTTCCTATTATTGAGGACAATTAATCCTGCAACGGTATTGGTTCAGTTTCCATTCCTTGATCTACTTATAAAGTATCAGACGTTTAAAATACTTTGATGAATATGTCATCAGATACTTCTCACGCTACAGATTATGTAAAACTTAAAATGGATCACAAGAACACCATATTAGCACTCCTATCAATGGATATTCCTCCGAAATATTCTAATATTGTAGTTGTCGCGGACGAAAAGTTTTGAAATGAACAGGAGCTGAACTTTATTTATGTGTATAACATAAGTTTTTTTTCGTTATAGAGAAAACTTACTAGTTTCGTATAAGAACCTCAAAAAAGACATTCTATGAGAACAAACCTAATCTCTTACTTATATTATCAGATGAGAACAAACGGTGTCCGAAAACGATAAAAAAATTGAATTTCGTAAACATTTATTTCTTCATGGTTTTTGTTTCAGTATTTGACGACGTATCTATGTACGTACTAAACTTGAGTTTAACTCATTTTATGTGGAAAGAACGAAGTTAAAAGTATCGAATAGACATAAAACGATTGTCCAACAAAATGGAAAAAAAAGCAAAAAAAAAAATAAGAAAAGGAAAAAGCCTAATCTTGCTAGTAAATATTCTCATACACTGCTGACAAGTCAGTGTATACAGAAAGGAAAGACAATATTTGTAGCATCTGACTTCGAGTAGATTTTTCGAATAATCATTTATGAGTTTTAAAGGATTTCTAACGTTTGAAGTACATGACGAGGCATTGATCAAAGTATTCCAAGTGTCTAATGCCACATAAATAGACAGAAAAACGGAAACTGATCAATCAATAATATTTTGATATTAATCGAACTCTGTAACAAGCAGATAACTTCAATTAAGGGTGTGGGTGTGGGTGTGGGTGTGGGTGTGGGTGTGGGTGTGGGTGTGGGTGGGT
>CAJNOP010004450.1:0-10470 GCA_905250075.1 Rotaria sp. Silwood1 | reverse complement strand
ATAGAAGTATTTAAGAAAACTTCTCGTTCATTCCATATTTGTCCATAGAGTTTACGATAGTTTTCTCTTTCAGAAATCAATTCATTCATTTCTATCCAATTTCTTTTCTTTACGTTTGGTTGATTAATAATCCAATCTGTTAATGGTAATGGTTGTTCATTTACTTCTGCCATCAGACTTCGCTCTTCTTCAGCTCCATTACAATGATAAAGTGCACTAATCAAATTCCAACCTTTCTGATGATCAATTGGTTCCCAATCAATAACTCAAATTCCTGATATTTTTAAATTCTCGACAGTTTCATGAAGAGCTCGAATAATAGGTGGATGAGGATGTACAATACCATCATCCCACATTACGGCAATTGTCAAATTTTTTGAATTTAAACTAATCGATCTCCATGGAATAGGTACAAGAGATGGATCTCTTAACCATGGTTCGGTATCAAGTACTGTTTTCATAAATAGATTAATATCTTCTCTTTTTCGAGCAAGTGGACCAAGTACAGCAATAATACTCTCTCTTCCAATTTGTGCTACCATCACACCTTGTAGTGGTATTCGAAAAGTAGTTGGTCTCAATCCATAAATTCCATTATTAGCAGCTGGAGAACGTATACTTCCACCAATATCAGTTCCTACGCCCATTGGACTAGCTTTAAGAACAAGAAGAGCACCTTCTCCACCTGTACTTCCACCGGAAGTTAAATTTCGATTAAATGGATTCAAAGTAGTACCATAAACAGGACTACTACATTCTAAATGCATAAGACTTTGGGGTTCAGTAGTACGAACATAGAAGATAGCACCTGCTTCATAAAGAATTTTTACAATAAGAGCATCATCTTCAGCAATTCTATCAATCCATTTTATCCATCCTGCATTAACCCGTCGTCCTCGCATAGTTATCATATCCTTGAGAGGTCGGTAAACCATGAAGTGGTCCTACTGGTCCTCCTCGTCTTTTAAATTCTTCATCTAAATATTTAGCTCGATCTAATGCTTCTTTAACAAGAAATTCTGTAGCACAATTAGTCAATTGATGAGCAATACCAGCTCGTTTAAGATAAGCTTTAATAACTTGTTCAGCTGTTAGTTGACCTTGAGCAAGTTGAGTAACGAGTTGAGTAGCTGAATAATGTTCAGTAATAGTAATTTCATCATCTGATAAAAGACCACATTGTCGTGGAATATTAGTTACATCAAGAACAGATGTATCAGGAAGTAAATGTCCAAGCAAACTATCCTTTGGAATAGATGCATCTCGAAGTTCAAGTATTCGTTGTATAGATGAAGTTGCCATAAATACACTTAATAACACCTTCAACAAAGAGAAACAATGAATAGAAAAAAACTAAACTATATGCGACGAAGTTAATACGAAAAATGTCCATGTAAGGTATCTTATCGTTCTATTTGTTTATCTCTATGTTACAAGTTATATCTCTCATCTTCACAGCATGTTTTCATATAGAAGAAAGAGTAAAAAGTCATCAAAGAGAACAAAATCGTCCTTATTACAGTAAAAGGTTAAACAGTAGATCATAATGATATACATGAGTGAATAATAATCAAAAGATGTTTTAAGTTGCATACTGTTCTTCTTCATTCTGTTTGTCTATCATTATCAATGTCTCTATAGTGTGTAAATGAAAATGTTCAAAAGTCAGTTAAAGACATTTTTTCGTCGTGTCGATCCTTGTTTTCTACTATACAAAAAAAAGATTAATTCTTACACTATAATCAAGTTTTATAATAATGAAGTATCTAATCACTTTGACCGATGGATAGTCTATAAGAAAACAATATTGTAATATGAATACATACAAAAAAACAGTTTCAATTTTGATTAAAAATTCATAATGACAAATATAATCAAAATATATTTTTAATAGAAGTACAACTCAACATGAAAAGATTTGAGTCGCAAAGATGAAATAGATCCACCGAATTTTGATAATCTTATTGAAATTTACCAGATATTTTGCACTGTTAGTAATGAGTGCTTTAGAGGTGAAGCTAAGAGTAAAAAAACAAGCTTACCTATATTCATATTTTAAACATGTTCAAATATTTTATGCATTTTGCTCTTTTAAAATACTGAACGTGTAATTAACAAGTGAGCACGAAATTTCGACCTCAATTTTTATCAGTCTATACTTTATAGTTCTTAGAAAATAGTGAGCTCCCATCAATTGGATGCATAAACTGAGGATTACGTAATTGTAAATTAGTTAATTCATTAGCACTTACATAAATATAGTCATCCCATATATTGACATAACGTTAAAATGCAATGGAAACAAATAGATGTGAGAATGAGCATTAGTATCAGATGGGTAGAATTCTACTAGGATAATAAACAGTGCCGTTTTACTGCCATCATGCGCATATTGGATAATGGCAGGCACAGTATCAAAAGTTTGCTGATATGAAAGAACCAAATCGAGTGTATAAAAATTGATGTCAAAATATTGTACAACAGCACCGGCGTACTTAACACTTCTGTTTATGTACAGTTTGACACTTGGATTCTTTAATTTGTCGTTTTCTTCATGATGCCGATCAGTTTACAAACATACAACTCGGTCACATTGGATGTGGGTGTGTGAGTCTTATCTTCACTGATACCCACACTCACACTCCACTCTATTCAGGCATTTGCTGAATCATTATTAATTATTCCAAAGACTATTGCTCACAATGTCGAATATGATCAACAAGAAAAAAATTGGTAAACTTCAACATCAATATGCAATATCAAAAATACCATCTGGTATTGATATTGTAACAGATAAATAAGTTTTATCTGAATTTTTCTTTTTCTTTGAGAATGAAAAGAATAATTATGATGTTAAAAAGCAATCTACTCATTCAAGTACATCAATAGAAACAAATTAAATCCTTGTTGATGAAATTCTCCAAGCTGGATTATTATCATTACATCCTGGTGAGCAATAATCTCTTTTTTCATTTATAATAACCTATCAAAGAATGAAGTGATAGGACAAAAATTCAGCTTTCCAAGAATAATTTTTACAAACAAAAACATAACTGAGTAACAGAACAACTTTTCATTGAATTGAATCGTTGTTATATTTTTTTAATAATGTTAAAATAAAACAAACGACAACATTCTCCTTTTTTTTTCTTCAAAATATAATTAGTATCTACTATCTTGAGCGAAATCTAAGTTTCATCATATCTTCAATGATTAGCTGGTATGCGTGGTTTTTTTTTCTTTAGAATATACAATTAACTAAACACATTATCACGAAAAGCAAAAATATATTAGTTCATGCTCATACAACAGTATACTGAAATTTGTACAAAAATTCTATTCGATTACACAGTAAACAAGAAAAGACGTTTTGTCCTAGTGTGAACCACTGTATAGTCATCTTTGGTATTCTGTCTGTCACTTGCTCGTCACAACTTGAAATCGTGTTTTATGTCATGATGATACAAAGTAAATATCGATTTTGGATATCTTCCGAAGTTTTCGTTCTATTAAAGATCGGTTACCATTATGAGTTATTTTTAACAAAATATAGGAAAATGATAGACATATAGTCAATGAACTGTTGCTAATTGTATTTTTATTTTCAAGAAAATTGCTGCAGCATGTTCTCACAACGATAATTCGAAGTGAATTTAAAAAATGAATTCATTTTGCAATTAGATATGGAATACACTAACATAATATCGAAACTAAAGAAGAATATTATAGACGCTATTGCTAGCTTTTGAAATAGATTAATAAATAAAGGTTCATTTGATTTTTGCTTAAGAAATCTGTGATATTATGCATGTCAAAAAAAAAACACTATTTATATTCTGTGGCAAAATCGATTTATTTTTCGTTGAAAAAAAAACAAATCTTGAAAACAATGACAATAATCTACAGAAATAAAAATTGTTAATGTATTTTCAAACAACAATAAGAAGCATAAGAAAGAAAACTTTTAAACATCATAAAAAGGAAGTAATATGTGACGCAGTATATGCAGTCATGTTGCAATGAATCATTTTTTTTTCACTCGTTCGTTGCCGTTGTGACACCATAGACAACGACAGGTAGAAAAAGAACAACAAAACCTTGAAGTGAAGCAAAAGGAAAAAAACAACTCGCTTGATAACAACGCACGAATATAAATCGAAACAGCTAAAAACAAATATTACAATATACTATAAAATCGTTTCAAGTCATTTTCTTTGTCCTTCATTGATTAAAAATTACGGAAACTATGGACTCAAAGCAAAAATCAGCGGCAACAACAACTGCTATTGTTGCTACTACTACGCCATTTGATGATACAAGTATACAACGACGACACCTTCCTTCTACTGACATAGTTCAAAACTTCTTAGTGGTGTGGCTTGACACCAAAATTAATGACAGGAATAATGACTACTATATCAATACCAATAAGAAATTAAAAGAAGTAGTCAACAACATATATTCATTCAGTGATGTGAATGAATGCATCGATTTCATAACTAACCTGCAAGACGAAAAAATAGTTATGATTATTTCTGATTCCTTCATTCAAACAGTTGTTCCTGTCGTTCATGACATTCCACTAATCGATACAATATATATTTTAGTTGAGAATGGAGCTCAACATGAAGATTTGACCAAAGAATGGTCAAAAATAAACGGTGTATTTACAGATATTGATTCAATCTGTAAATCACTTCAACAACCAGCATATGTTGATGACAAGAATTTGGTCACCATTAGTTCCGTCTCCACTAATAGTGAAAGTCATAGACAAAATTCCGATCGACTAGATCCATCATTCATGTATACACAAATTTTAAAAGAAATTTTATTAACCATTGACTTCGAAGAAAAACATTTTAATCAATTTATTTCTTATTGTCGTGAACTTTACCAAGGCGATTCTATCCGACTGAAAACCATCGACAAACTCGAGCAAGAATACCATTTACATGATCCGATATGGTGGTATACATCCGACTCCTTCCTTTATTCGATGCTTGGTCAATCGTTACGCACGATGGAAGTAAATCTCATTATCAAGATGGGATTTTTCATTAGAGATCTTCATAATAGTATCTCTAAGCTTTATGCTCAACAGTTCTCTGAAAATTCGTCTTCAAATTCATTGACTGTCTATCGTGGTCAAGGGATGTCACAAGCAAATTTTGATCAAATGTTCAAGATACAAGGTGGTCTATTATCATTTAATAACTTTTTGTCGACTAGTCTTGATCGAGAAATATCTTTTTTCTTTGCTGACGCTAGTCACAGCAATCCCGACATAATTGGAGTACTCTTTGAGATAACTATTAATCCATCAGCATCGTCTGTTCCTTTCGCGAAAATATCTGACGTCAAATATTTCGAAGAAGGAGAGGAAATTCTTTTCTCCACTCATTCCAAGTTTCGTATTGAATCAATAAAACAAATCGATGGAAATAATCGTCTCTGGCAAGTCAATTTAATGTTGACTGATGACAATGATCCGGAAATTCATGCACTTACTGAATACATGCGCGAAGAGATCTATTCGGAAGCACAAGGATGGGATCGTTTGGGTTTATTGTTAATCAAACTCGGAAAATTCGATAAAGCCCAAGAAGTTTACGATATCCTTCTCGGTGAAACAACGACTGATCAAGAAAAAGCACTTATGTATCATAGACTTGGAATGATAAAGAATAGTCAAGGTCGATATACAGATGCGATTACTTATTTTCAGCAATCCATTGAAATCAAAAAGAAGGTTCTCTCACCAACAGATAGCGATTTGGCTTCGTCTTACGATAACATTGGTTTAGTGTATAAAAATATGGGTGACTATTCGAACGCCTTGTCGTTTCATCAAAACGCGCTGGAAATTCGTCAGAAAAATCTTCCAGCAAATCATCATGATTTGGCTACTTCTTACAATAACATTGGTTTGGTGTATAATCACATGAGTGACTATTCCAATGCATTGTCATTTCATCAGAAAGCATTAGAAATTCGCCAAAAAACTCTTCCATCCAATCATCCTGACTTGGCCAGTTCTTACAACAACATGGGTTCCGTTTATGAAAATATGGGTAACTATTCCAATGCACTAGTATTACATCAAAAAGCACTGGAAATTCGTGAAAAAACTCTTCCTTCAAATCATCCAAGTTTGGCTGCATCTTATGGCCATGTTGGAATAGCTTTATCTGAAATTGGAGATCATTCAAAAGCTATCTTACATTGTGAACGGGCTCTTAAAATGGTAGAAGATTCACTACAAGCTAATCATCCACATATTCAATTCTATAGAGATAATCTCGAATATGTAAAAAACAAAGTTTAATCGATTTCTACTATTTTCGAAGAAATAAATTTAATAAAGAGAAATTCTCTCTGATTGAGAATAAACTAGGATAGCACTCATTAGTATTGCATTACTGATAATAATTGAATATATTGAAAACACTGAATTTACATATATGATTAGAGAAGATGATATTTGTTATTTTTTAGAAGGAGAAAAATTCACCATCGATCATATGTAGACGTTATATTAGTAGTATTATTGATATGAAATCAAATTTGAATGGATGAAGTATGTCAGTATGATCGTTCTAAATGATTTTAATTGCGTTCCTGTGTATTGTCTAGTTGAATAGTATTTGATTTGGTAAATAAAATAAGAAAAATTTGAAATAAAATATTGATGTATTAAACCATTCAGTAATGAAAATGACTGAATAAGTGTAAAAGGATCAATGCATTGTATGATTTTATTTTCTACGATCGAAGTCTAAGAAACTCAAAATGGTATTTCGATTTCTTTTTTTTTGTCTTTGAAATTGCTTTTTGAAGAAAAGTAAAAGTTCAGAGTGTTTTCCTTACACTTGGTGAAAATGCCTTTTTCTTTCTTATAAGAATTCTAATGTTCTTCATGAATAATATTCCCGATAGTTCATATAAACAAGTGAATAAATGCAATAATATTTATACCATTTAATCAGAATAATTTAGTCAATATTCAGCTTCATGTTTGACAAAAGAATCATGCTTTTATGAAATTTGCTAATCGTTTCATCAAATAAATTTTATTTTAAGTATTCTTTGAATAACTAATAACACAAGCATTCTAAATATTTCTGAAAGGTTAAATACAAGCTGATACATTCGTTAAGTTAAACATTTAGGGGAAAATATTACGTATTGAGATTTCTTAACAAAGCTGTTGCTGTTGAAACATTCCAGTCATATCTCCTATAATAAATATTTTGCAATAGACCATTTTTAACATTTACAGTTAAATAATTCAGTGATTACAATTAAGAATTTTTGTGATTTTTCATGTAAACTATAAATTGATATGATTTATTTATTATCATTGAATAAGTAAAACTTGTTTACTGATGAATTTATTAAATCATCGTACTTTATTTATATAGTAATTTTTGTTCATTATATTAGATCAAATAAAAGACAACTTTTCTAACTTAATCGATCGAAATCAATGTTACAAAACATCAAAATCACGATAGAGAACAGATTATATTGCATGGTTGATCTATTTTTATTCATTGAATAATCTTAATTGATATTAATTCAAAACAAAATGATGTTTTCGCTAATGACAATCTGACATTTTTCTTGATATATCAAAAAAAAAAGAACCACCCATGGTAACATGAGATTATTTAGTTATATACTTATCAGAAGCGTACACTGCACCTCATCAGATCAGGAGTGTGGATGTTCATTCCAGATGGTTATTGCTGCTAAAAATATTATAAATTATTGTCGGTGTTTGTTAGATGCAACAAGTTAGGGTGAAATCTATACATTACATGCTATTGTTGTTGATAAAAATAAAGAAAATCATGCAACCTACATATCATTTTTTACTTATGGATTATAGTCTCGATTCTGGTAAAACAGGATATCAAATAAATTGAGATCATAGAAAAGAAATTGGAAAAATTGTTGGCAATATATATCCAGATTTTCTAATGAAAGAGTCTTCATATGAATCTAGGGTATACTCTGTCATAGGGCGCTGCATTTCAAAAATCAAAAATTAAAATTATTCGAAGGTCAAGATACGGAGGATTCAACAAATGCTTCTACTGAAGTAAATGTCATTTATAGTGAACAGTTATCTCTAATCTTAGTACACAACGCGACTTTATCTTATATATCGATTTGAATTATAAGACAAATAACTTTATACTTTACATTATTTTAGTTCAACGAAAAGTATTGTTGCTTTTATTGTGAATCTTCGTAATACATTAAATGTTGCTCGATATATATCATTCAACAAAAATTATATTCTGCCATTAGTAATAAAGCTTCATCTAAAAGGGTGTGGGGCTTATTTTAAACTTCATCCATACCCACACCCTCGTACAAGGAAATCAGCTTACAATCCAATGGGAATTTTTACTCTGTTGGTAGGGACACACAAACACGTATAGCTACGGACGTTAAACGTAAGTCAACAAACTACTCATCGAGTGTGAGAGAAGAAGAATGTCACTCTAGTTGTGTAATTACAGTTTCTTTTATCATTTTGTTCTCTCCTTCATGTGTATATCAACTAATACTGCTCACATGTTTTCATTTATTCGCATTATTGTCCTTGTCTATAAACGAAAACAAATTCATTAAATTATACAGTGAGTTTTGTCCTTGAATTGTATTTTCATCGCATAACTATGAATTCAATTTTTTGCATTTGACCGATTTTAGAATAATTATGGACGCAACTGATTTGTCAGATAGTCGACGAAGTTGAAAATCAATGATGATGTATTTGTTTTTCATAAAAATAAAAGAGAGGAAAAGTGAAGAATTACGAAAAATATCTGTTTCTCCAGGATTGGACGGAAAGTATTGAAAAGTAAGTGACAAAACTTTCGATTAATTCTGTATTTATAGAAACAAAAAAATTCTTTTTAACATTAATCATAACATCATAGTTTGACTTGAACACATATCTAACAAGAGATCTATCATTTATATAGAAAAAAATATATTGAAATTTTTTTTCTATTTCTCAGGTTATTCAAGTCGATCGTCATGCATACAGACCGAAATTTAATCAAAACCATCTCGATGAAGATGATAATGACGATGATGATTCTACATCAAAATTCGAAAATGTAACTCATAAAAAATTTCAAAAACTATCCTTTTCGAACTCTTCAACTAATCATCGAACACTTCTTTATTCCGATAAAACTTTTATAACATGTCGAAGTCCTGAGAATTCATTTTAACTTTGTCAAATTCTTCAAAATGTTTATAATGATACAAAAGAAATTTGTATTCGATGGTGTTCATTAGTTGATGAAAATACACATTTTAAACTTGATTAAGAAGATAAACTTGATCCACATACAATTCTTACTGAAATACCAAATGTTATTCATCATGCAGATAAAACGATATCACTAAAAAAAAACAAGATATTATTGAAACAAATCAGCTTTTAGAAAAATCTATTACAGGTGAATCAATTTCATCGGATGAATCCTTTAGTTTAAATATAGATGATAGTTTAACAATTCAATCATCAACATCAAAGATTAGAAAACAAAAGATAACGTCGGATAATAATCAAAAACAATCAACAAAAAAACGACGACGAATTACTAGTACTGAAGCTGCTCGTAAGTTATCGCTTTTTTTTTCTTATATTTCCATCGATTATTATCTTCAGTCTATATTTTTTTAATATAATTAGCTGTACGTAAACGACGACGTACCAAAGATATTGATGAAGTTAATGAAGGAGAAAAGAAAGTACTTAAACAGAAGCAAACGGCAAAAAAAACAAATTTGTTCGACATCAAATTTCATATTAAATCTGCAACATAATATTTTCTAGCAAAAAAACCTGTAACCATGTCAACAGCACAGTTATTTAAAGTACAAAGTAATCATTTTCTCAAGGAAAATCTTGCCTTAACAGAATATCGGACTGAACCATTTTTTAAAGACAAGTAAAAGAAAAATCATTTCGATCAAAGATCAAGAACTGAATCATCATTTGTTATCTTTTCTTTTTGTTTAGTTTACCTGTTCCATTTATATCATCTAGTGTTCAGAGTAAATTAGCTATACGTGCAGTAATTTTAAATGATCCAATACTATTAAAATGTCTTATTGATGATGTTGATCGTGTTTGTTCGGTAAAAAAAAACAAATTTGATGATTAGATTATTGTATATAATATTAATCATTCTTTGTAGGTTCATATTAGACATGATTTATCCGAAAGTTTATCAGTTATTCATTATGCTATTAAAAATAATAATATTAATTTACTTAAAATATTATTAGAAGATTTAAAAAATCCTAAAGATAATCGATATCCTTTTCCTGAAGTAACCATAAAAAAGCAAAGTACAGGACAGTAAGTAGAATTGAATCCATTTGGTTTTTTTTATTTCAAATCTATGATACAAATATTGCAAATCTATATTTATC
>CAJNOP010004449.1:0-10470 GCA_905250075.1 Rotaria sp. Silwood1 | reverse complement strand
TATTTGATGATTATCCGATTACAATTATTTTTGCTTTCTATAGGTTGCCTCTTTTTTTTGTACTGATTTCCAGCTTTTCTGCCTCTAGTGGATACTTGCAATGTTTTAACTAAATGGATAGGCAAATCGTGAGACACATGCAAAATAAGAGAAGACACACGAAACCTTCAAAATCGGAGATTGATATCACTACTATAGTAATAGATAGAGCTTCGTGAGCTAATACTACGAAGATTGAAAAGGCCTAAATACGTTGAATATTATAGAAGTTTTTCAATAAATGCTGATTTTCTCAACCTAAAAAGACCCAAAAAAAACTATGTTTTTAATATTTTCAATCGACAGAGCTATTAAATTTACATATATGTCCAAAATTTAACACTTATTTACTTGAATAAAAAAATATCATGAATTTACTTTCTTATTTATTGCATTTTAATGCACAACAACTACTTCGGCGTAGAATCCTCCTTTGAGTAGACAGAACGTTACGTTTTTAGGTCATAATGCATAATTTGGTAGAGTAAAATTTCTAATATTTTTCTTATGCAAGTAAATAAAAATCTAAAATCTTAGATATATATATGTCGGGTCGAAGTTACACCGGTCGACGAACTTATAACTTTTACAGATATTTTTGGCGAAGTTATAACTTTTACGGATATTTTTGTCGAAATTATTTTTGATTCATTCATAAATCAATAACTCAGCAATCTAAATATTTTTCCTTCAATGAATAGATTATCAAAAGTAAAAAGAATCCTAATAAATATACATTTATTTCACAACCGGTTTTTTCTTATCAACAACTGTAAATTTATTGATAAAAACCAGATTTTGTTAATTGAAATACTATTTTTTCTTTTTAATACTTACAGATTTACTTTTTACAGCAGCAGATGACATAGATAAAAACATCATTTAGTAAGATGCTGAGTATATCTGATGAAAATAAATTTGTTCTGTCATGATATGGAAAAAATGTGAATGATAAAATATTTCAACTAGCACATATACTCATCAATCAACTTGAATTGAATTTATTGATTATAACCTGCTTATTCAGGCTGTGATGAGTTACGTGTGCAAATTCTTGATTAATATTATTAGGTTAACTTGTGCTTCATTATTATATACTTTACACGTGAAAATACAAAAACTAAAATTGTATGAAAAGTTTTCAACTGACTTTATTTGATTAATAAATGCAAGAATCAATATCATACTATTATACAAATTCTTCTCACAACTACCTTGATGCTAAATTTCATGCAAAAAATAAATCTATAACTCTCTAAATTTGATCGTCTTTGAATTTAATAGAAATGAACTCGAAAGGAGATAAACAAACCACCAAAAAATCATGTTGTTTTGTGTAATTTGTGAATAATTTCTATTATGAAATAAATATTTATTAGGAGTTTTTTTTACTTTTAATGATCTATTCATTGAAAAATATATTTAGTTTGCGGAGTTGTTGATTTATAAATAAATTAAAAATAATTTCCACAAAAATATCTGTAAAAGTTATAAGTTCGTCTACCGGTGTAACTTCGACACGATATATACATATGCAAGTCTAATAGCTCTAACAATTAGGAATAAAATATGGATCTTCTTGAGTGATCGTTGATCTTCGCAGAATCAGTTCAGTCTATTAGGAATATCAATTTCCATTTGGAATTTTTGTGAGTTTTACCGTTTATTAAAAATACTCTAGTACTATTACAAAGTTGAAATTTGATATCAATGTCGTTTTCAAAATGAGAAACACAGTATGCACCACGTTGTGATTTGTATTAATTATACATAGTATTTCATGAACACGAGAAAGCACTTATGATTTTAAGTAAATGAAATATTATCAATATGTATATGGGTGAATTTCGCTCGTATTGTACGGTTGCTCTGAGAACACAAAAAAGCTTATATCTTCCATTCTATTCAATCAATTTGGGCAATTTTTTTATCAAATACCCCACTCAGTCTACCCCACTTACGGTATAAATATCAGCTTATTTGGCTGCATGATTAAGGAGTTATTAAAAATATAAGAGCAAAATGGCAGCTGTTGGGCGACATCTATCACTGAAAATTTCTTTTATATCCAATAATTGTGACTGGATAAAAAGAATTTCCGTAGCAGCTAGTAGTCATGAACATACTGTTTCTGACAATGTGAATCGATCAAGACTTCGCTTTCGATTTCGTCATCAAATCTTGCAATGATGTCTAAACACACACTTTGACTGTTTTATGTCACGACAGATTAAATTGAGGCTACTAAAGGCTATTTACAAGCTAAATCAAAGTTCTTTTTTTTTGTTTTATAGAGTGAAGAGGGAGAAATATTTTGGTAAAAAAAAATCTTCAGAAGCTTTCGGGATCAAACAAAAATCTAAAAATAAGATGGACAAGTGGCTGTTGTCTCGCTAAATGTCACAACAGATTTTTGTGCTTTTATTCTTTGATTTCTCCTTAACCATAAGAGATTAGCCAGTGATTTTTTTATCATATATAGCTAGTGGTACATTGCGTCAATGGTAAAAGTTTCAGCTTAAAATAAAGAACTATTCATAAGAAAACGATATTTTACTCAAAAAATGTCACGACAGATTTTTTTAAATAAAAATGTTACAACAGATTTTTCGATTTTAATTTTTGGATTTCTCATGAACCATAAGAGATTAGCCAGTGATTTTTTAAACATATATAGCTAGTGGTATGCTGCGCCAATGATAAAAGTTTCAGCTTAAAAAAAAGAACCGTTCATAAGAAACGATATTTTACTCAAAAACTATAAAGACAAATTTTTTTCAATAAAAATGCCACGACAGATTATAACGGAAAATATTCAGAAAAAATTTGCTTTTGTCTATTTTAATCATTCTTGGCCTCTCGATGAAGAAACTTTTCTATATACCTACTGAGGATTCTCAATGCCTTAAATCATTGACATCCTTGCTTTACAATAAAGAAGATATTGATTTAATGAGAGCACAGATTCCATCATTACCAACAATTAAAGGTAAGTCAAAGTTTCATGAAATTATTGCTAAACCAAATGGACAAATATTCAAAAAGGATAAATCAGATGAAATGGAAACATTGATAAGAACAAAATTTTAGATTGCCCGTTATGATTCAAAACTTTTTTTATTTGCATGACGAACCGTTTTAGATATGAGACCGTAAGAATTTCTAACTTCAGTTCTTCTTCATAGTAAACCTTGTTTCTTGTTTTGCGAAATAAATATTCTTATGGATGATGACTCTGATTTTAATTATTATCGTGAAACACTATTGAACTGAACTTATTTATATAGCGAATCTTTCCGAAAATCTCGAAATATTCATATACTTCAAGGTCTCAATTACCTCCTAAGCCGAAAGCCTGTCAGTCGGGAAAACACTTGAGTCATATACACCTAACGATGCTCTATCTAACACACAGCTCAAAATCCCTCTCGCTTCACTTTCAATTTTTTCGAATTTTTTCTTCAAACCGTACAATACGAGCGAAATTCACCCATATATATATTTAGTGTTCTGTTTAAATTAATTGTTAATCATGCAGTATAGTTATCGCTGATTCATTACGTATGTTGTTGATTCAATATATATTGCTCATATATGATATATATTGCTTATTCAATATATATATTGCTGATCTAATATATCTATCGCTCAACTTGTTTACTGCTAATTTCAACTATCTCATTGATCAGTTAAATATAACTCTTTTTTATGGACTTTATAAAAATACGTTATTCCAAAACTTTTTTTAATACTTTCAGTTTTGAAATAATTCAAGATATTGGTACTGTAAAATGTTCAGATTTTCTTCAAATTTTACATGAATCAGCAATAACAGGTGTCATTACGTCAATTGGTGTGGTAGAAAAACATTATAGCTGTCCAAGATGTTATTCCACAGATGTGGAATGCAATGATAAAACCATCAAATGCATTACGTGTAAATCAAGATCACTTTGTGTAAAAGATTCTGTCAAACCAGAACAAATCAAACTCAATGTAGTTGATCGTGATCAAAATATGATTGAGTTTATTGTTGATTCATCAAAAATTGAAGCCTTATTGCAACAATGTAATCGAGAAGATCTTTGTCAAAAAGACTTAGTCGAGCAAGAAGATGTTTTACTTGCATTATCTTCGATAAATGTTTTTGTTAATTTTAATCCGAAAAATATGCAAATCAATAGTATAGTATTAGATAACATTGAAAATAATTAAAATTAAAAAAAAAACATTCAAGGATATAAAATTTCTGCTTCATATATTTTATTCATATCATAAGACTCTTCTCATTTTGATAAATACGCGATCCGATTTTGAGTCTTGACTAATAAAACTTTCTTTCATGTACATATAGCACGGATGAGAATATGCAACAAAATCATCCTACGATATCTATCAATTATCACGTAACGCAAGAGTTTCTAAGAGTTAAAGTTCTTAAACATCTTGTTTTATCGCTTAACATTCTTGCTCATATGCTTTTGTTCTTATACAAATTTTTCTGTTATTAAAAATCTATTTTCTATTTCTTCACCAGTAAATTCAAAACCATTGAGTGCTTGATAATAGTATCGTCTTGCAGATCAATAAAAAAGCTTGAGGAACATCATGCACTATAAATACCAATTTGACAGAAGATTAGTAGTTGTAAGTCATTAAATTTTGTAGAATGTATCAAAAGCTAGCTAATTAAAATTTTCGAATTCTATAATTTACACACTGAAAGGCGACAAAACTATATAGAATAAAAGACTATTTGTTTTCAATAACACTAGTTAGTTCGTGTTTCACATTTTTAATCCCGCAAGGGATTGCGCTAACAGCTTTTTTACAAGCTTCAAAGTTATCTATTTCATAGATAGTATTCATAGAAATGTACAAGACATACGTATATATCTCAGAAATATTGAGTTTAATTTGAAGAAAAGTGCAATTTCTTATGAAACTACTGTGTACATCGCTAGTTTAAAACATCAAATCATATTCAATTGACACCTGTATTTTGATTGTCATGATAATTATATAGGTTGTCCCTATACTCATATTTTAGAAGATTAGTAAAGGCCATATTTTCTTTCCTGAAAGTTCTTAAGACATTGAAGAAGATTTATTGTAGTTAATGCTGCAAACGACGAAATATAGTTGACATACTCTCAAGTGTTCTATTACGCTCTAGTAACAAGTTAAGTATAAATGAATAGATAGATCATTTGCATGTTGACTTTACTTCAACTTTTGCAATACTGACTATGTTATGTCACATCTTTAATCTTTAAAATTTTTAACAAAGAAATTCTAATAAACATGGAGAAAAAAATGCATTCAAATGCAGGTTTTAATAGATTTTTTCTTCATTACCCAGTCAGACAAGAACTTTGAAAAACGCGTTTAAACGCACAAACGAGAACCGCGATTGTAAGTCATTAATGCTCATTTAAAAAAACGCACGAAAACGCATTTATTGGCATTTTTTGTAACGTTCTGGACGTCAAAACGGCGAAAATTCCAATTTTTGAGAGTTAAAACTCTCTATTATTCTAGAATTTAAAAACAATGCGTTTTTACACTCAAAAACTGGAGTTTTCGCCGTCTTGACGCCCAGAAAGTTACAAAAAACGCCAATAAACGCGTTTTCATGCGTTTTTTTAATGAGCGTTAATGACTTACAATCGCGATTCCTGTTTGTGCGTTTAAACGCGTTTTTCAAAATTTTTGTTAGACTGGGAAGTAAGTAAATCTTATACTATTGAACCTTATCGTTATTCTTTCAACTCTGATGGGTTCAATACTGAATATAGAGTTATATCAGGTCGTATAATATTATTTAAAGAAATATAAGCAAGGCACTTGCAAATATTGACATACATAATTTTACATGAAGTAAAAAAGAAAAGAAGATCAGTTTCTTCTACTCAAAACGTTATTTCAGTTTTTACTGATTCGAAAAAAAAATTCAAATAGGTTTATGAGTACTTTTTTCTCTAAATGTGTATATTACTTCAAAATTCTTTATTGGTTTTTAATTCTCAGTTTACATCATCAAACCTTTTTTGTTCCAACACTATTCAATGCTAGGTAAACTTCAGTCAATTTATTAAGTATGGTGTCTATGTTTATTTACGTTCTTTTTTCTATGAGTTAAGAAACGATGCTATTCATTCGTTGATTTTGTGTATAGAATAATTTGTATGTGTTTAGTGAGCTTGAAATAATACTTCATCGATTCTATTTTAAATAACAACTTGTAACTGATGGTATATAAAATATTTTTGTGTATTTTTTTCTTCAGTTATTACAATCCCTCGAACATGTACCATACAAAAATATAAACATAAATCACGTTCGATATGTTTATGTTGTAATAAAAGCCTTTGTCATGATCATTTAAGGCCCCCCCCCCTCAGAAAATCCAATTTTTTAGAGACAAGTCGAAATTGAAGTTTTATCGTAGGAAGATGCAATGAAGTCTCCTCTTTCAGAATATCTATGATTTATCGAAAAATGAATTGATTTTGACGAACTTATTGTCTAAAACTTGGCTTCTACTATCATATTTTTCGGGAAATTTCCATTGTGTTTTTTCAAGGTTTTTTGACTTTTTAGGCTCCTTTCTCTTTGCATCAGCATTTCGTAAAGTCTTTTTTTTATACTAATTACTACAAGACTATTAGAACTTAATATTAAGGTGACATATTTCTAGCCTGTCTTGAACATTGATATATAAATCAGGTGATTTTCGAGAAAATCGCTTTCTAATACTTATTTTTCGTTTTTCTCAAAATCAGTTTTTTTGTCATGCAGTTTACGCGGGCAGGTTTTTCTCCATAACGACTCGACATGGAAGTGATAATTTTTTTTTATTATATAGGAGACATGTAGGGCTAGGACTTAACAGGCTCCGATTTTTAAATCTCTCTTTTGCTAGAATAAAATACTTAGATATTTCATTTCTATGAGCACTTCGAATTTGAATATTTTTCGAAAAGCGTTCTTTAAAAATCAAATAAAGGGAAATTCAAAAATCGAAGCCTGTTAAGTCCTAGCCCTAAGGGCACTCTACAACTGGAAAACCGCCCGGGCTTGTTAGCTTGTATCCTTATTGCGAAATCCTTGCCCGCGTAAAGAGTAATGAATTGACTAGAACTTGTGCAAATCTTTGAGATTTGTGGGAGATATTTTAACCATAAGCTACTCTAGTCAAGACTAATATTCTCTGAAATTTTGGTTGAAATCGGATGAGAAAATAACAAAGTTCGTTTCTGAGGGGGGGGGGCCCTTAAAAGAACATGATGATTTGAATAATCCTCAATTGAATCCTTTAATTAACGAATTTAGTAAATTGGACGAACAACTTAAATCATCAAATACTGACAAATTAATTGGTGATTGTCGTCAAAAACTTGTTCAATGGCATGATAATTATTATAAAATAATAAATCAATTATATGAACAAAAAATTTATGAACTTGATCAACATTGTTTACAGAAACTTGATAAACAAGGAACACAATTAAATTTAATACGTTGAAAAATGGCTGAACTTATACGTCAACAAGAAACTAATCAATAACAAATGGATTTAATAAAATTAACTATTCGTCATATTCATGATGAAATAAAAGCTATTGAAAATACACGTTTACAACTCGATATTCGTCCATTAACAACAGACGATAGTTTAATTTTTATTGAAGAATTTGAACCAAATAAATGTAATTTAGTAAATCTTACAACACCTTATCGAATTATTAATTGTTCAGGTGAATGGGAACCTCTACTTGCTTGTAATAATCGATATTTAATGATAAATCAACATCCAAAGAATGGGGGCGCTTAAGAGCCTTTTTTGGGCCATCGTTAATTTTGGTCGGTTCGTGGTTAACTAGACGCAGAATTGTGCAAGGAATCGTTTGGTGACAAAATAAAGCTATTTTTCCAGAGTTTTGATAGATTTTTGCCTCAAATACTGTTATTCACTTTTGTACCATAAATACATGAATCACACACAATAGAATTAGACATGTGTCTTTTGTCCAAATAAGATATTTCGAAGCGAAAATTATGTCAAACGATTGACAATCTTATAGTCTATCACTGGTCAAAATTTCAGCTCGAACGGTCGAAGTATTGCTGAGTAATAGTGTTAAACCTACTCGGAGTCAGCATAAAAATTATATAGTTCTCTTATTACTTATGTGCACTTCTCTTCACTGTTTTCTCAATATCTCGAGAAAGGAAAAAACCATACGGGTTTTTGGTTGATTCTCATAGCTCAAAAGATGGGCTATAAAATGCAATATTTTTCAATTTTCTTAGAAGTGGTCTTGGTTAAATAAGCCGATCCAAATTTTCTTGGAATCTCATATTTTTGTATTTTCCACCAGTTTTCAATTGATTTTCATTACAAAAAGTCCAGTTCCAGTCGAAAACAACAACACATTTGGAATCAGCATAAAAAACTGAGCCATTCTATATTTGTCTTAACATTTTTTTTACGAACTTTTTTTCTCGAAAATTTTAACTGAGGTCCTCCTCAGGGATCAGCAAAAAAAATTAATTTAACGGAAACTTCATTTTTGTTGTTTATTTCTTTGTGCTTTTGTGTGTTAATGACTTTTGAAAGGCTCAAAGCTTGCTTTTCACTGATTTAATAATTTTCTACGAAAATTCATATATAGATGGGCTCAGTTTTTTTATGCTGATCCCAAATATGTTATTAGTTTCGACTGGAACTGGACTTTTTGTAATGAAAATCAATTGAAGACTGGTGGAAAGGGTGTAGGTATGGGTGGGTGTGGGTGTTCTCCTTATTTCCACTCACATCCACACCCACACCCAACACCCACACTCACATCCACATCCGCACTCACAACTACACCCACACCCACACACCACCCACCCGATACCCACACACATCCACATCCACATACCCATACCTACACACACCCACCCCAAATTTCTACCCCTAAACACTTCAACACTCCTTTCAGGTCGTATTTCACAAAAACGATGAATAATGCCACGTAAAAAATAAAGTTTAAAAGAGCAAGCAACTAATCTTGCATAAATAGCAAAATCATTTGACTGGATGTTTAATCGAAAAACGTGATAAACAAGCACTTCTATAACAAGAAGTTTTTATTTGTTCTATTCCACAAAAAAAAGAAAGTAATTCATGCTGCATAAAGAAAGAGGCTGGGTAATAGCAGCAGTGAGTCGTACTCACATTTCGCCTGTTGACTGTCAATTGCTGAAGCGTTGGCCATTGATCAAAGAGAAAATGGCGTTATATCAAAAACGAGGTGAAAGAGTGCCGTGAAACAAAGGCAGTGTGCATACGCCTCATTACTTCTGTTCTATTTAAAGAAAACGAAATCAGGCCTTTCGTATTGCGCAGAAAAAGATTGGCACAAAATCACCATATAAATAGTTTAGCAGTTACAAACGGAGTATTATTAACAATTTATTTGTAATAACCATATTAGCAACGTTATACCTGGCTCATACCACCAACTGTTTGGAACGTTATATCCTTCTCTTTACTATTGGATATATGATCAAAATTGAGGCAAGTTGTAGCAAATTACTATCTACAATCTCCTCTATAGTACTCAGTTTGAAGATTTTTAGTTAGTATTTTGGGTGTATGCATAAAAGGACAAACTTGAGTTCAATTCGTTCATCAGCAATTGAATCATGAATTGTATATTGTGTTCTCTATAAGACACGCTCCTCTCGGTTATTTTGACAGTTTCATATTTCTCCATATTCCAATCATAAATCAGCTGCATAAAAGTCAATCACGATCATGATTTATTGTTGTCTCCAAGGACCTCAAATACCAGCTAGAACCTTGACAACCAGAAGTCATTAAAAAAATAATATCTGCGACTAGACGTGTGCAGAACCAAGTGTTTTTTGTTCTTAGTCTCGGTGATATTAGTTTTCCGGGTTCGGGTTCCTGTCTTGGTCCCAATCTAGGAAAACTTGTTGCAGATTTCATTAGTATCACATCTAAAAGAATTCTTCAATACATCTTTTTTGATTCATTTAGTCAACGGCTAGCACTCTTTTGAATCATTTCTTTTGAATTATGTTCTGATTCATATGACTTATAAGATAATATGCTTAAAACCATAGAATACATTACTATCAACTTGAGTTCTTATCCCAGCAAATTTTTTTCTCGTGATACTGGTTCCACATGTCTCTAATAGGGAACTGCAAAGTGGTCCCGGTCCCGGTCCCGGTCCCGGTCCCGCCGGGACCGCGACGGGACTGGGACCAAAATTTTATTTTTTATCGGGACCGGGACGGGACCGGGACCGAAATTTTATCTTTTACCGGGACCGGGACGGGACTAAAATTTCCATCTGGTCCCGGCCATTATTTTTTTTATCAAAAATTCGGTTATCATTTGTTATATTTTTT
>CAJNOP010004448.1:0-10471 GCA_905250075.1 Rotaria sp. Silwood1 | reverse complement strand
TTGCAGAAAAATCCGATTGAAAATCGCCAAAATTTTTCACTGGGTATTATACATGTTTATTCAACAATTATTATCGATGCCTTACTTTTATGTTTACACATACTTTAACTTATTTAATATTTATCACTTAGATCTTACTCGCATATTTATACACATATTACTATAATTTAATTAAAATTTACCTTTTCATTCGATACATATTCTTATGATGTGTTTAACATATACTTTCTTCATCTTACACCCACATTTGTACTCATAACACGTTACAATGTTGACTGGCTTAATATTGATCTTCCCTATCCTCAAATCAACTCAATTAAATCAATATTTAATCGAAGAATCCAATCAAACAACTACAACACACACTTGAACAATCATTTCATTTCATTTATACTATCAATTCATCTCAAACATACTCACATACAACGTAACATTAGCATTTCACATTTATCGTAATCTCCTCATTAAGATCTTTCATAATGTTTCCTGATGATGCGTCACTGAATGTAACACGAAAGCTTGAATCCTTTTTATTTCTGTTTGAAATAAATAAAATATGCTTTTTACAGCAGTTATCTCTTTATTTTCACATTTTTTTCCTACTGCTCACTCTCCTAAATATACTTTTTCATGTAAAAATGAGGCTTTTACAAACGCGTTAGAACGGGTGTGGGTGTGGGTGTGGGTGTGGGTGGGTGTGGGTGTGGGTGTGGGTGTCGGGTGTGGGTGTGGGTGTGGGTGTGGGTGTGGGTGTCGGGTGTGGGTGTGGGTGTGGGTGTGAGGGTGAACAATCGCTTCAATGACATCCACATCGACACCCACACCGACACCTACACCCATACCCACACCCACCCTCACACCCACATCCACCTACACCCACACCCACACCCGCACTCACCCACACCCACTCCGACATCTACCCACACACCCACACGCACACCCACACGCACACCCACCCACATCCACACCCACACCCACACTCACACTCACACCACCCACACCCTTGCTGTTAGTGTTGGCTTGTTGGTGTGGTGGATATGCAGTCGGACCGCGAGTTAGAAAACTCGTAATGCTTTCCGAGCGAGTATGGGTAGAAATTACTCTTCAGTTTCTCTAGGGCTAATGGAAGGAGTTGATATTTTTCAAATCCCAGACGAATGGTTCAAGCTATGATTAATCTGGCAGATTCACCGACTCGTGCGCGCACGACATTTGCGCGCATTGATATTTCTGCGAATAGTCATTTTCGCGTATCATATTACCGCGTCAACATATACACGAAAAATGAATTCTTTTTCTCTCTTAAATAAATGAATAGTTCCATCCAACTTTCTGAATAATTTGTTCTAATGTTATTGAATTAATTAAACTCATTAGCACCAGTGAAAGAAAAATCTTCTGTCCCATATATTTGAACTAATCTATATAAGTAACGAAAAATATATGAAATAATTGACGAACGCATCAAAGAAATGGTAAAAGATTTTTACATTGTTCCACGTGCAGATTATTTCAAACTGATTAGATCATTCTTTAATTTTTGAATATTTCATTCTCTACTGATTAACTCAGTGGCGGATTTAGAAGGGACGATCATCCCCGGTCTCAAAAATTTTTTCGATTTTTCCCAGCAAAAAAGATCGAAAAATGAATAGGCACCATCTGAAATGAACTCCATGATACTTTTTTGACCACAATTGCCCTTCTTCCGATAAAATCGCCCCTACTCAAAGAAATCCTAGATGCGTCATCGGATTAACTCTAAAACATTATTTTTTCGTTGTCTTTTTTCAATTGTATAATTCGTATTTTTCATGAATATATGTTCAATAAACGGTTATTCAGAAAGTTGGATGGAACTATTAATTTGTTTAAGAGAGAAAAAGGATTCATTTTTCGTGTATATATTGACGCGGTAATATGATACGCGAAAATGACTATTCGCAGAAGTATCAATGCGTGCAAGTGTCGTGCGCGGATGTGTTATGCGCGCAAATGTCGTGCGCGCACGAGTCGGCGCGCAAATGTCATGCGCGCAAGTGTCGTGTCACGATCTGGCAGCACCATTAGATAGAGCGTGTTGAATTCTGCTTCGAACACAAATTGGAACAGTTGAGAGTCGTTGAGACCAAATATGGACTGAAATTACTGCTTGGCTTTCCTAAAGAAAGAGAAGAATCAGTATGCTGGAACTTGCACTGGAATTGACTGCGCTGTTGTGAATTGGTTTCCACCATTGGGCAGAGCATGTTGAACTCTAATTGGAACATTAATGAGAGGTATTATAACAAGTTCTGAGCTGATATGGACACGAATTATTCTCCGATGCCATTAGGGTCAATGAAGAAAAATTGGTATATTCATAAGTCGTGAACAAATGGTTTCAAATATCGTTTATCTTTTTTTACTATTGGATAGAGCATGGGAAATTCTATGTGTAGCACAAATAGGACCGCTGATATCGCGTCTTGAGCGAATATGGGCATGGAATACACTGGAGATTCCCTAAGACACATGAGGAATTCCAGTGATTTTGTAAGTATACACGAATGTTTAGAGATATTGTCAATCCGCGTTGATTATTTGATAGAGCATGCGGCAATCTACATGCGACAGAAATTAGAACACAGAGATCGCTTTCAGAACTAATATCACTGGAGTTGCTCTGCAAGTCTTATGTGGTGCATGGGGAAAAATCAGCATTTTTGGAATTGTACATGAATGGTTGAAGGTATCGTTAATCGGATTTTACCATATGAGAAAGTGTGGTGAGTTTTCCTGGGTACGAAAATGAGAGCACCTTGAAGGTGACCCGAGTGGATATGAACATGAAATACTCTGGCGGGTTGCATAGAAACCATGTGGAAAAATCAGTGATTTTGAAATTGTACACGAATAGTTCGGGGTATCGCCAATCCGACTTTAGTGTTCCATAGAGCATATTGAACTTTATGTGCGACAGAGATGAGAATAGTTGGAACGTGTGTTGAGCGAATATAGATAGGAGTTACTCTGCGAGTGATCTAATGCCTATGGGGAAATATCAGCATTCTCGAAATTGTACATGAAGAGTTGATGTTATCTTTAGTACAATATCACCATCGAATAGAGCATGTTGAATTTTGCTGGGAATAAGACTGAGAGCACTTGGAACGCGTTCTCAGCGATTTCGAGCGAGAATTATTTTCGGGTTCCTAGGATCTAAGCAAAAGGGCAGTATTTTTCAAATTGTACACGAATGGTTGACAACATCATTAATCCGATTTCACCATTCAAGAGACCATGCCCAATTCTTCGTGCCACAGGAATAAGAACTCTTGGGACGTTTCTCGAGGAAACATGGGCTGGAATTACTGTGATAGTTTCCTTCAGCCCATCGATAAAAATCAGAATTTTCAAAATCGTACACGAATGGTTTAAGCTATCGTTAACCAGAGTTCACCATTGGGTAGAAAATGTTGAATTCTACTTAGAACACATTCTGAGCAAACATGGGCGGTAATTGTGCGCCCTGTTCTTTAGAGCACATGGGAAAAAGCACTGGTTTTGAAACTGCACACAAATGGTTCAAGATATCGCCAGTTCGATTCTGGTATTCGGTAAAGCATGCTGAATTCTACTGGGAACACGACTGAGAGCACCGGGAACTCGTCGTCAGCGATTACGAGCAGAAATTATTTCTGGATTCTCAGGTCTAAGCGAACAGTCAGTATTTTTAAAATTGTACACGAATGGTAGGAGGCATCGTCAATCCGATTTGAGTATTCGATAGAGTAGGTTGAGTTCTACGTGCGATGGAAATGGAGCGCTTAGTACACATTCTAAGTGAATATGGGCAGAAATCACTCTGTGAGTTGCCTGGGATTCTTTGGAGAAAATTTGTGTGTTTGAAATTTGTAATCGAATGGATTAAGCTATCGTCAACTGTATTTCACCATTGGATAGAGCATGTTGAATTATACGTGCGACAGAAATAAGAACAGTTGGAATGCATCCTGAGCGAATATGGGCTAGAATTACTCTCCGAATTCCCTAGGGCCAAAGAAAAACATCAATTTTTTTCAACTTCTAATCGAATGGTTTAAGATATCATCAATCCATTTTCGCGATTGAATAGAGCATATTCAATTCTACTTGGGTCATCAATGTAAGTACGTGGCAGGCTTTGCGAACGGATATAGGCTATTGTTACTCTGTGAAAAGCCGAAGACCAAGGGAGAAAGTCAGTGTTCTGGAAAGTGTACACGAATCGTTAGAGGTATTATGAATCCCCTTTCTGCGTTCGATAGAGCATATTGAGGTGTACGTGTATAAAAACTTAGAGCATTTGGAACGTTCTCTGAGTGAATATAGGTAGAGTTACTGCGTGGATTCTCTAGAACCCATAAGGAAAAATCAATATGTTCGAAATGATACACGAATGTTTAAGTTATCGGGAATCCTATTTCAGTATTTGATAGAGTATGTTGAATCCTACTTGTGACAAAAATGAGAATGCCGAAAACGCTCCTAGCACGAGTATGGACAGGAATTACTCAAATCTGGTGCTAACTTCACCTACACAGCAATGAAGGATGTGCGATGTGAGAAAACTGAATACCGACTGACACCGACACTGATGCTCACTGAACACCGATATGTCCACTGATACTGATCACTGATTTACTGACATCATCAGTGTCAGTGATGAATGGTTCTCGGTGACTTCACTGACATATTGATGATGATTACTATTAACTATACTTCATAAGCGGAGTATGATGACATCTTTCGGACAAAATATCTTAATACATGGGATGTTCCCATTGGGTGATAGACTATATAGGCTGAATAGCTAAGCTTATCAAATGTATTTGTTACAACTGACTCTACTTAATGTTAAATTCTATTAAAGAAAAAACGAAATATATTTTGTTTATCACTGTATGGTATACGCGATGCCCTGTATATCTTTTTTCCAGCATCTGTCCTTGCATCTTTTTCTTTCTTCTTTTCTGCCCGCTTTCACTGATTTTTCTCCTTCACTTTTCCAGGTTCTTTAACCTTCTTCAATACCATTCGATATTAGAAACGAATATCCTCGAGATTCTCTCTTTTCTTAATCATATTACGCAGTTTGAAAAGAAAAAATGGAACGACCAGTCATATTTTCATTTTTTCTTTGATCATTTCAGCCGACACATCGGATTATGCAGCTAAAAAATGAAACGAAAGTGCGTGACTTTGTTCACTATGTTCACCGGCAGTACAATGTTTTTTTAGATATTTTTTTTTATTTTGAAATTTTATTGTTAAAATCCAATTGATTATACACTTAATTGAAATTGTTTTACTATTGATTAACACTTTGAATCTGCTGTTCATGTAATTTTTTTGCACATATTCATCCTTATTTATTATGCTTTCTATCTTCTAGCTATTTAATTAGTTTTTAACATTTGCAACATTTATCAAAGTTCAATATATCATCAATTACTTTATATTCATATTCAAATATCATTCACGACAACATAAGATTAAAATAGTTTCTCGATCAATTTTAGTCGATCTTACGGATTGTACAATTGTAGATCGATTGAACAATCAAAATAATGTTAATAGTAAAGATTCGAATCCAACACATTTATTTTTATCTAATACAACAATAGCATGTGAACATGCATGCTCCTAGTTCTGCATCAGGTGAAGCTCTTAATGATGATGCTCATTACATCAATAGCTATAACAAGAAATTGAAAGTTGCAAAAAATAAAGCCGTAGCATTATCAAGAAATAACGATGATTTAACTACACCAATATCGGCACAATCATCACAAGTATGGCAATATGCCATACGTTGTCAAAATTCTAATTTTTCAATTTGTTGTTTATGTCCAAATGATAATAAAATTTCAATAAACAATGGGTGGACATCGACTTTACGTAGACATTTGATTACAAAATATTAACTACATTAATTAACATTACTAAGTAATAAACGTAAAAGAATCTCTTCATCATTCAGTAGCAATAAAAAACAAAAATTTATATGAATTGTTCACCAAATGTATGATACATGATGGGAGAACATTTAATGATTTTCAGAAACCCGGATTGAAACAAATTTTACAAGAACTCATTCCAGGTTAGTTTACTAAATAAGTGACTGATATTTATTTGAATTAGTACTTTCTCAAATAGTATATTAACAGATAGTAAATAATGAAATGAACACACTGATAATTTATGTCAGTTTATTCGTTATTAAATCTGTTTTTTTCTTATAGGTTATGAGCCTCCAAGTCGATTCTCAGTAACTCGTCATTTAAAACATCTTTATAAATTTCATGTGAAGAAACTAATTGATGATTTAGCATTAATTGATGATATTTCAATAACTCTGGATCTATGGAGCAATAAACAGATGCGATCATTCTTAGTAATTACTGGTCATTTTTTTTCAAAAAAATAGTTTTGACTTACAGTCTACGATTTTAAATTTTTCAACATTTAATGTTCATCATAAATATATTGATATTCTTCGAGTATTACAAGAGAAGTTAAAGGAACTTAATATATTACACAAGGTAGTTAGAGTGACTACTGATGACGGTCGAAATGTAGTACGTGCTATTCATGACCTGCACTTGAATTTAAAGCGTGTATGGTGTGTTGCACACCGACTTCATCTTTCTGTTACAAATGCATTTGGATTTTGAATCGTGAAGAAAGAAGATAATGAAAATGGTTCAAGTGCTTTGGGACAAGGTACTAAACAACTATTTGATATTTAATATTTTACAGTCTGATTAAACTTAAAAGGACTGAATGAATAAAATAAAAGGAAAAAAATTTAAATCAGATCATTAGTATTCGATTTTTTAACTGCCTTATTTCAGCAAATAAAAATTCTGATATTTCATTGCAATTGACTACTTTCTAGGAATATACTATAAATAATAATCAAACCAATTAGTATTCGATTTGCAGGTCTTCCATTGCTTTATTTTAGCAGCTATCACAGAGAGACTTGGTGATTATTCAGCCTTTCAATTCGTATATATATAATATTGATGAAATGTCTCACAAATACAAATATTTGTAATTTTTCTATTTTTAAAGTCATATTTTTCTTTTGTTTAGATAATTTGAATAACAGGCTGAATGATTCAGAACAGAAGGTAACAAATATTTAACAAATAGACAATAATGATGATATTATTGAACCCGGTGAACATGATGAAATCATTATAAATATTGCTGGTGATGAATCATCGGAAATATTTGATTCGAACGACGAAGAACAATTATTATTTGATAACAGTGATGAAGAATGCGTGGATAATTGGACAACAGATGTTATTCAATCAGATTATGATACTGTTCGTAAACAAAATATGATTTTATTTGTATTGAAAAAATGTCGTGGTTTAACGTCAATGATTAAACGATCAACAATTATTACATTATATTTTGATGCTGAACGAAAAAAATATTAAAAGATCGAACCTTATGTTATGATGTTAAATCATGTTGGAACAGTCCATTTTGTATGATTAATTCATTTATTATTCTTCGTGAAATTGTTCAAAACTTACTTAGTCAGAAGCACCAATTGAAGATCACACAGCAACACGTTAAAAAATTAGCTGCATACGAATTAACAAGTGGTGATTGGAATGTTTTGTCAGTATTACACTCGATTCTTAAACCATTTTATCTTGCCACCAAAGCAATATCTGGTCGTCAATATCCATCCATTGGATTGGCTTATTATTTACTTATGCGACTGAAACATTTTTTAGAACAGCACGACAACAAAGAAAGTTTATTAGAAAAACGACTTAAACAACTATCATTGAAGGAATTTTTGTATTATTTTGACAGTGAAGATGAACAAATGAAATTATTAAAGATAAGTGAATAAGATTTATACTACTGTTGGTGTCTATCTTTGCTCAGATTTTCTTAGTTACATAATTCCAATTATTAAAAAGAACATTGAACCACTACTATTGTAACCAAGAAAGCACTTTTCTGTTAAAGTTTAGAAGCAAAACACATATTATCAACTAAAAAATATCATATTTAAATATTGAACTAACTACATAGAGTAACAAGCAAGGTTGTTTTTGCAGAGAGTAAACATGAAAATTTTAAAGAAATTTAAAATCAAAACCGTATTTCTTTTCCATAGTTCGTTGTTTTATCGTAAATAATTACAGAAGCAATTAGTCGTTTTGAAAATCCTAATCGACCTATTGTTTGTACTGTTAGTTGCATGCGTATTTCGATCCTGCAGGATTTGCAGCATTAACTGAAATTGAAAAACGTTCAGCTGAACAAAACATCAAAAGAGAGATTGTTGATGAAGCGTCTCATTCTTCAATATCGGTAACAGATGTATTACCAATTACTACAACAACAACCAGCTTCACAAAAAAAACAGATTGAAATGGAAATTTTAAAAAAAGTACTATGGATTTATTTAATGAATCTGTTGGTGATATTCAATACGAAGAAAATCAAAGAGTTGAAAATAAAAGATCAACTATTACAAATGAATTTCGTCTTTATCGAAGATATACAACTGAATTCAATTTAAAACATAGACCAGATGCAGCATCAGCAACAACTTTTTTAAAGAATATATGGCGAAACGTTTCCAGTTTTAAAAGAAGTTGCTAAAAAAATGCTAAGCACATGTGCAACTTGGGTACCTAGCAGAAGTTGTTCCAGCACGTCATCAGCTTTACCTAGGAGAGAGCGTCCCCGTTTAACGCATGAAAATCTTTTGTCATGTGCGTTTTTGAAGCACAAAATAAACTTTTGAAATAGATTTAATTTTTAACCATTTTTTTTATTGATTTTATTGTTTTTTGTTTAATGATAGTGATGCTTGTCAGCTAAAAAGTTGTTTTATTCAGTAGATATTTTGTTTTTTGCTACGTGTACTTGGTTTTCCTTAACTTTTTTTTTATTCCGTTCTTCAATTTCATGTTATTTATCTAGATATTTGAAAGACGCATTTATTCTTTTTTTTACAAACTTGTTTTTCTACAATACTCATTTATTTGTTTTTTCTACTCGAAGAGTTTTACTTATAACTTATCTATCTAATTCATTGACGAAGATGCATTATTGTTCTTCACGTTTCTAAGTATATAATTATTGGTTGTCTGGAAAAAGACGTGCGTCTACTTTATGATCGTTTTTCGTTTATTTTAAACACATATGTTACATTAGTATATAATAATTACGATAACTCAGTGAAATTACCGAAAACCGATCATCACTGACGCTGATGATGTCAGTGTATCAGTCATCACTGGCACTGAACCTATCAGTATTCAGTACGCATCACTGTAAGCGATGAAAGTGTCAGTTGTTCCAGTAATTTCACTGATAGCGCACATGCCTAGATTAAGCTATCACCAGTCAGCTTTCATCATCGGATACTACATGTTCACTTCTACTAGGAACGCAAATCAGAATAGTTGAAACGCTATTGCGGCGAATGGGGTCAGCAATTACACTGCGGATTCCCAACGATCCATCCATAAAAAACAGTATTGTTCAACTTATACATGAATCGATAAAGCAATCGTCTATCCGGTTTTCACCGTTCGATACACCACTTTGCATTTAACTTCCAACACAAATGAGAACACTTACAACGCTTCCTGAACGCATTGGAAGAGAAACTACTCTGAGGGGGCCGTAAGGCGAATGCCGACAAATAAATATTTATAAACTATTCATCGAATACGGTCACCTACCAGTCAGTCATTAATACCATTAGATAGAGAATGTTAAAGTCTACTTGGAACACAAATTAGAATACTTCGGGCGTTTTCCTAATGAATCAGCGGACCAAATACTTGGCAGGTTTCTTAAGCCAAATGTGTACATATACATATTTCACTGCTTATGATAGAATGGATTCAGCTACTGTCATGCAATCTTCACCATTAAAAACCCACTATTCAATTCAACTTCGAACAAAAACTAACAACTTTCCGAACACTTCCCCAACGAATATCGACGAGTATTCAAACTCATCACAACGGCGCCTATAGGGAAAACCAAAATTTCGGAACTTCCCACGCAAGCGATTAATCAATCGTCAGTCAGTGTTCACCATTGCGTAGAACATATTCAAATCTACTTTCGAACGAAACGACAACTCTAAGCATGCTTTCTAAAAGAAATCCGACAGAAAACATTAATGCAACGTAATAATTAAAATGCGCAGAAGTCAATATTTTTAAAAACTCAAGAAAACAAATTTAAGTCTCTCCATTCCGTTTTCACCATTGCAGAGAGCCTATTGAATTCCACCTGGTACCAAAATGACAACACTCAGACTGCTTTCTAAAGGAATTGATGAAGAAATCACTAGTGGAACGTCATAATTAAAATCCGCAAAACTGAATATTTTCCAAAATTTAAAGGAATCGATTAAGTTATCTTCATTTCGTTTCCACCATTG
>CAJNOP010004446.1:0-10475 GCA_905250075.1 Rotaria sp. Silwood1 | reverse complement strand
ATTAACACTAATACCAAAGCATTATATTATTTTTTTAACACTAATGCCAAAGCACTAAGTTAATTTTTTCATTCTAATACAAAAGCATTAAAGTTAGTATTATTTAATGCAATGCTAATGCTAAGCCACCACCCCTAACTCTAAAATATGAGCAATATGTGTTGTATAGTTGGCACGTAGAATGAGAAAAGAACGAATTTTTTGTCTCTTTTATTAAAAATAATCAAGAGACACAAGTTGACCGACATAGACTAATCGGACGTAATTAAAAGAAAATAATCACTCATTATAAATAATGTTGTCCGATGTGACATTTTCTCATTTTTGTGTACTCAAAAAGTGAGTACACTCTAGAATCGGTCAGTGTGTCCGTCCGGCCGGCCGTTAACATGATAACTTTTGAAAGGAGAGTCCGATCGCGATGAAATTTTCTACACAGTTTAGTCTTTACAATATCTCGGTCAAGTTCGAAGATGAGAATGATTGGCCGAGTCATTGCTGAGTTATTGCAAAAATAGTCATTTTTCCCTATGAGAAGATAGACCCTTCTCTGCTTTCATAAAAAACTTTTCCTATCATAGTCATATAAACCCCCAACTATTATATACCATTCGATAGAGAATTTCACGAGCTACAAAATGGTATATAAAACATAAAGAAACAAGAAAGCTAGCTCACCTATTGCAGAGATAAACAAACCGAAATCGGTTCTATTTTTGTCTGCGCTCTAATCGATCCACAATTCGAGCTCTATCTTCCAATCACAGAGATAATACTTCGAGGTTTTCTAGGATGAAGAACTCGAATCGGTAATCCACTTCACTAGAAGCCCCATTGGTTGAGCACTGACCAATAGAAACCAAATAATAGGAAAAACGAGTTTTTTAGGATAATTCAAGGCGATGAGTCCAAATCTGAGCTGTGTTCACTCCGAAATCCTATTGGTTGAGTAGTAGCCAATAGAATTCAAATGTTTATAGAAAGGGTTTGCCAGACTAATTTTTATATCCGCACATTCTAGGATGACCGATTTGTCTCATTCACTTTTTGAAGTACACATAACTCTCGGATTTAAATCCGAGGTTTCCACCTTTATTGTAACGATAATCACGAATATTGGTATTGAATCAATGTTAACAGACATTTATCTTGATTCAAAAACTTCTGTGCAAAGCACACTTGATAGTTATTTTAAAAAAACTTAGTTATGTATTGTGAAAATTTGTGATATTAGGAAATAAATTATTGTAGAAATAAATTATTGAAAGGAAGTACAATATTATTCTGTGCTTTTGAAAAGCATTTTTAAGTGGATATTTAGACTCTTTATGAGAGAATCTACAAATCTCCGAATAATAAGCGCCTCCTTAAACTGAGCACTTTTTGCCGATCCCGATGGCGCTCAGATTAAAGAGGTTTTACTGTATATTCAATTTACGGAAAGGAACACGAAGCAAAACTCATACGTAACACAAGAGTGAAAACATGGGCGGCGGAACGATTTTAACTTAGGGGAGGCTCAAAACTTTTTCCTAGGCAATGATGAGAGATGGAACAAAAAAGGAACTATTTTCTACTTTTTATGATGTTCGCTATATTTTCAAGGGGGAAAGTGCAGGCACCCAGCACCTCAGCACCTGAGCACCTGTTCGGCACCTACCAGCACCTACAGCACCTGTTCGGAACCTATACCACATTTCACTATGAGCACCTACGGCACCTACAACCACTGTTCCATTATCTTAAGTACTTTTTCAGCACCTTGCAATAAAATTTAAAGGGCACAGCCTAAACACTAAATTTTATCACAAGGTGCTGAAAAAGTGTTTAAGATAATGGAACAGTGGTTGTAGGTGCCGTAGGTGCTCATAGTGAAATGTGGTATAGGTGCTCAGGTGCTGAGGTGCTGGATGCCTGCACTTACCCCCTTGTATATTTTAAACGCATTTTTGGATTTATTCATATCAAAATTTGAACCATAGTGAAAAACTTTACGGCAACGTTAACTTTTCTATTGGATAATTAGCATGTACATAAAAATCTTACACCTAATCTAATGTGAATATAGCAAGGCAGAGCTAAAAGCACTTCTCACGACCGAAAATGATTTCATGCTGTTTTTTTTTTGAATGAACCATTGCAGCTATTCTTCTATTCCACGTAAACTAATTTTTCTTCATATGAAGGATATCGATATGATTAAAAGTGATCAGCGAATAAAATGTGCCAAAAGTCATTGTGACTTATTACATGCATTTCAATGCACTATTATTCAAGCTGAATCTAATATTTTTTATTTCAAATAGGAGCCTAGGAACACTTTGTTCTTAAAGATCAAGTTAATCAACAACGTATCAAAAGCAGGATTTGTAGCTACAAAAAGAAAAACATTAGGCTTTTTCTATGTCAAAAACAATACAGTGTTACTTTCTATATCTACTAGAACTTTGTTCGTCATTGTGCACTTCAGATCATTTAGATCTTTCAGTGTTGCTTGGCAGCCATTTTCTGACACATTTTGAAAAGAACCAATAACTGATGCATTTTCCCTCGGTAGGTCGTTCGTGCCTCTTCGAAAACCATTAAGGCCGTGAAAAGTGTGCGTTGGACTATTTAATAACACATGTTATTATTAATATTGGCTTTCTTGCTCCTTTTTCTCGAGAATATATCAGGATGAGTATTTGTAAAGTCATGAGGATAGATTTAAATGATTCGAAGTTCCTAATAACGATTGAAATTCTAATAGATATCGAAAAAACGCTTCATATCGTTTTCCACATAGAGAAAAATCTCATTTTATTCTGTTTTGTATTCGCAAATTCCACTTTTGCTAGATTGTTGTTGAAAAGGGTCTTTAATAATATAGACATGTTAGTCTCTTCTTTCAAATAAAATAAGTTTTGTGTTAAGCTTCATTGCTACAGGAGCTACATGTATTTTCAATAGTAACCTTTGGCACATTCTGTATGTTCGTTATGTGTTATAAACAGGGAGTTTTAATGCGGTTAGTTAAATTACTTGATAACATATTCACACTAACTACGTGAATATTAGTGTTTATACTCATTCTTTTCTTGTTCCTTAAAGAAAGACATGCTTCGACGCTATTTAGTAAAGTTTTTGTCTGCCAAAAGATTCATGTTCATCTATTACTTCAAAATTTTTTGTAAAACTGAAACAGAGATAAATGTTTGTGATCCGAAAGCCATAGAGGCACTACAAATATAGTGATACACATGGACTATCTAACATTTGACTGGGTGTACCATTCAAAAAACACGAGACAACCTTTGTTCAAAGAGTTCTCGTTAATAAGACGTAAACTTGCGATTATATCTTTAAAATATTTTTTAGTATTTGAGCCTCCCCAAGCCTCCCCTATATTTTTTTACGGGAGGCCCGAGCCTCCCCAATGCCTAATGGCTCCGCCGCCCATGAGTGAAAACGCTTCATACTCCTTGAAAACTCTGCTAAAAGTCCTTATGGTTACTAGCATATCAACTGATACTGTCGTTTGCCAGAGCGTCCACTACAAAAACATGAGTTTAGCTGAACTTCTAGCTCCAAATAAATCATACTGTATCTGATATGTAATCGGAATGTGTCACATTTGCGACGCTCCTACTGAAAGTATCCATCAGATTAGACAGCTAATTTGAATATACTTGAATACATTCGAGCACGTGAATGAACACAGACAAGGACATATACCAAACAGAAAAATTCATTTTATTTCATTCAATTTTGCTTCCGATAGAGTGAATATAAACTCTTTGAGTGATACTTTCCGTTCAATGCACTTTTCAAATATTATGCCCGTACAGAAAAACTATATTCATACTTTATTTGAAAATATTTCTCAATTTTTTGACACTTCTAATCTCTACTGAAACCCATCAAATGTAGACTTTTGACATTTTTCCAATGAATCCTAAAAACTTGACGGATTGTTTTCAGGGGATTTTCTAGCGCCATGGCTAGTCACTCGTCGGCTACCCACTGCCATGTTTAATTCTATTCCTCTATCAGACAATCCTTTTTTTTTAAATTTACATTCCATCTGATTCCAGAATGCGCTTACTTTGAAAAATCATTAGATTTATAGTACGAGAATTTGTAAAGCGAAGTTTTCTTGTGAACTATTCTTTATTTCTTCAATTTTATTGTCTAGCTAGAAAATTAGAATTTTATTGGAATTTCTCATCAATGAAAAACTTTAGTGCAGTATTGGGTGTGGGTGTGGGTGTGAGTGTATTAGTGGGTGTTGGTGTGGGTGTATTAGTGGGTGTGGTTGAGTGTGGTGTAATTGTTGGTGTGGGCATAGGTGTGGGTATTCCTCTGTGAAGAGAACACTCCTGTACGCACTCACACTTCACAGTTACACCCATACCTAGGGATGCATCGATGAGATAACGGTGAAGGCGGTAAGAATACAAAAACCTACGATGAATGCCGATATGTTAGCATGGCTGGGTTATGTTAACAGAGAGCCGTCTGAATAATATAAGAAACCTGCCTTCGCCGTAAGTTCTTCCTGAGCTTACCGACTTTCACCGGTCTTAACGATATGCTTGAAAGTGCGTCCCTACACATAGTTATACTCACACCCTCACCCATATCCACATTCACACCCACACCCCACACCCACACCCACATCCATACATACACCCATACCAACACCCAAGTGTTTGAAAAAATATAATTTGTATGCGAAGCCTCCGAAATATACGATGAGTGCACAGAATATGTTTGAGATTATTCATGCAGTTAAATAGCCTACAGATTTTAAATGGTTTTCTCGTTTCATTTGTGTATGAAGAATCACTGGTGTGTATATAGAAAGACTTGACTACTACTTAGGTAGTGATTGTTTTGAGTAGTATTCATGCAAATATTACTACCGATGGTATATTATATCAAGAAGAAATAATACTTTTCAGAGAAGGACTCGATTAGAGATTTTTGTAAAAGAAATGCCACTAAATCATCGAGAGAGAAACCTTCGGGTGAGGAGCGATAAATTATGAAATTCAATCGTTTCTTAGTTAAATAATAACAATTCTCTAAAATATTTCATAATTTTTGTTCTTTTTTCCTCTTTATTGAAGAATTATAGAAAGAACTTGTATATATAAGGGTCTTATGTAAGCTTTAGAGGGTTAAAAAAGGGAATAAGAGTACCTTTTACATTCTTTACAACACAAACTGAAATTAAAGTAAGCATTAATGTTAATATTCGGTTTGAAAGGTGGTAAAATAATATTGATGTGAATGACACAAACTATATCTTTCTCATATTAGGTGTAGACGTAGATGTTGGACTTGAGTATGCATTTAGAGAAATAGTTAGTTCGCACCTTAAATCTATGCACATAGACACACCTAGGGATGCAACGGTAAGGATAACCGTAGGTACGGTTATTGTAGTTGGGCCAGTAACCGTATCTACGGTTATCGGTTTAGATCTGTGCAACCCACACCCTGAACCGCTGAATGATCGTCGTTGTTGCATTCCTAGACACACCCACACCCTACATGTATTCACGCTAATACTGTCATCTGTTCCCTGACTATTTTGGGGCCGGTTAGATATCAATTTATTGTCTAGAATGCAGATTTTTTCTGGAGAGGGGTTTTTGGAGACACAGGCTAGACTTATTCTGTTGACATAAGATCCATCAAAAAATGATTGAACACTTGAGAAAGAAGATCATCAAGAATGCTTCAAACGGCTCATTTTAGTGGTAGATATTAAACTGTTTAATCTCGATCCACATATTGGAATGACCAACTTGACTGATAACACGTTTCGATTCAGTCCTTTTGTAAGGATAAACTACTATTGTCAAGGCCATGCAAGAGAGGATCGTATATAGCCTTGGGTTGACCCGAATATCAGGAATCAACGTCTATGCTACACTAACTGTTCCCAGATTCTATTTAACCCTTTCGGGTTTTAATTGTTTTTATAGGAAAAAATTAGCTTTTCGCTTATAAAATTGCCTGAAAGCTATTAAATACAAGTAGCATTCATCAAAATTTCATGTTGATTCACTGGCCCCAAGACTGAAGAAATGATGACACAAATGTCATGATGTTTTAAGTGAAAATGAATTCTGTTTAATAATGAGTTTAGGACAAGTTAATATTTTCGAAACGTTGTATTACATATACTATAGATAAATTCGAACAGTGGACCTGAAACATTGAAAGGTGCTGGTGTATATGATAAAGTATATGCCTTAGTTGATTGTAAGGGTGTGGATGTGGGTCTGTGGTGTGTATGGGTGAGGTTGTCGATCTGCTCATCACATACACGAAAAACTACACCCATACCCACACGCCGCACCCACACTCACACCCTTATAAAAATGTATTCAAGATAGATGAATCAGCGAGATATTTGGACCAGTAACATATCTCTGTAAGCTCTTTCGTTTCAGACCATTGTCCGTCTCCTTCCTTCATCTCATGATGTGTATTGATATACCCCTAGAAAATCCCATATTGGGAGAAAAGTGATTACCTAAAGATCGAAAGCGATCTGCAGAACAGTCTGAAACGAAAGAGCTTACAGAGATACGTTACTGATCCAAATATCTCGCTGATTCATCTATCTTGAGTACATTTTTATAAGATCGAAAAATCTCTGATAATAACCCTAGGATACAATCGTGGCGGTGTTTCTCCGAAAATTCTTCAGAAACGCTTAGTCTTCCTGTATTGTTACATATATTCTGATAGGAAAAAAAATTCTGCATCGATTGAGTGTATTTTGAATGACTTTAAAATAGAGAATAGGGACCTTTTGGATCAAAAACTGTTTTTTCCCTTCTTAATAAGGCACAAGATCTCTCCTATTATTCGGCTAAATTTGGAAAACATGCCAGACTTGTGATCAGCACATTTTTTCTATAGATCTCTAAAGATCATAAAGAAATTAAAGAGAAATTTTTTTTAATGATATCTGAGGGGGCAGGGGGTACCCAAGGTGTCGAAAAATCGACTTTTGTAAAATTCAGAATAGAGTTGTTGAAAATGATCATCCTTGGTCAGGCAACTAGAATTAAAGTCTCCTTCAATGATTTTTAAGGGATACATTTTTTTTCGTTCAAGTGTTTAAATCAGGGACCAAAAATAGCTTGGTATCGAAATTAGGGACATTCTTTTGTCGTCGATGTTAGATCGGTCTTTGTGACCTTTTCTATTTCACTAAAGAAAAATTCCTTTCTCATAAACCTTTAGATTTAAATAGAGTTTGACACGCTCTACAAAATTGCTACGATGACCATTGCTCGTTTTCTAATCAAAAGACGTAAAAAAACTTGTTTGTTCTGAAAAGATTGCATTTTACTTGAATTCTATATGAGTGTCGAAGTTAGAGAAAAAAAAATGGGTTGCTGTCGAAATTAAGGAAAGTGCTCCTAATAACGACAGATACAGTCCATCATCGCAGACCGCTAATATCTCCGTAAAAAATTCAAAAAGGCCGTTCATATATCATTTGAAAGAACAGAATTTTGGGATTATGCATATATAAAAATATTTTATTTCATATGCAAAATAACTGCGTACGGACCCAAACAAGATAAGCCAAAATTTTGCTGTCGAAATTAGGGACATTTGCTCTATATATATAGAAGTATCAAAGAAACTGATTCTTTCTCATTTAATTTCATTGCTTGTTCGATCAAGATATTGTTCTAAGTTGCAAGGAAGAAAAAGGAATTCACTTATCTTATTGCCTTTATGTTTGTCGAGTAAGTGTATTTCTTTGACTAATATGTAAAAATGAAATCATCATTGTCAATAAAGCATTAATTTCATCAACAAACGGATTGTATTGCATCGTGTGCACTGGTTCGAGTGGATCGAGTTGTGCTGAACCCTACAGTGGAGGTACGTCAACATCGAGTATTTATTCACAGTCAGGCTTTGCCGTTTGCTATGTAAGTAAATATTGATGTGTTAAAATCACTATATTTGATCGCTTAGAAAATTGCGGTCACAGCGTCGTCTGGTTCATACTCGACAGGCTACGTTGTTCGCGGTGGCTATTCAAGCAGCAGTTTCTGCGTCACTGCATCCATTTCTTATGGTGGAAATTATTGTTGCTCGGATAAAGACAATTGCAACAATGCAACAGCACACACACCGTCACTTTTTGCTGTGATCTCTCTTATGATCGATTATATTCTTGTCAAGTCAATAATCTTCGACTGAATAACTACTCGACTACACTCGATAGACCTTATAAATATATCTCTCTTCCATCGTTCAATTCATTTGCTTCTAATGAGTCCCTAATGTCTCTTATATATCCTTCTTTTATCTCACTAAATTTTTATATCGCATCTCAATTGTGTATCCTAGAAAAGTAACGAGAGAGATACAACGATATCAACGCTAGTCAACGCATAACTCATATTAGGACATCATCTGGGATGTGGGTGTGGGTGTGGGGTGTGGGTGCTGGGTGAGTGTGGGTGGGTGTGGGTGTGGGTGTGGGTGTGGGTGTGGGTGTGGGTGTGGGTGTGTGGGTGTGGGTGTGGGTGTGGGTTTGGGTTACGGTGTAAATCTGAGCATTCTCTTAAGTTACACCCAGACTCAGACCCACACCCCACACCCACATCCACGCCCATACCCACACCCACACCCACACTCACACCCACACTCACACCCACAACCACACCCACACACACACCCACACCTACCCACACTCACCCCGTACCCACACCCCCACCCACACCCATCCACACCCACACCCTATTATTAATCTATAATCAGATTAGATTTTGTTACAAACATGTTTTTGATGAAAAATTTATCTAATCATGCGTCTCTACCGTTTCACTAATTTCTCGACTAGTGATACAGATAAGCAATAATTATAAATAGAATATTCTGTTTATCGTAATATTTCAAGGAAAAAAATCAATTCTTGAAATGAAGAAATACAGAGCAAACGAAAAAAAAAGAAATAGCTATAGGTTCATATTTCTCTTTAAGTATTCAGAATACGTAAGATTTATGGGTGAATCCGCCGGGTTTCTACCACTTTCAGGGAAAAGAAATTGTTTTTCAATTTCAATAGGCTAGTTAAACGGAACGTCGTCGAAAACTGTCTGAGGTAACAATTAAAATCTTTTTACTCATGAAAAGTATGGAGATCCAAATCGTTTTTTAGGAACATCTCAAGGTATATATATCGGGTGTCCAGTAAGTAACTATAAAGAGAAAGTTGAATATCTCCACTACGGCTGGACCAAACGGGCTCACTTTTTTACCAAAGATAGAGGCATGTTCACACTCCAAATCCAGACGGGCGAGATTAGTGAGAATCTATGGTAAGTATATTGTTTAATTTTCCTATCTGTGAACAAAATTTTCTTGTTGAGGTCAATAGTGGTGTTTACAAAAGCTTCTCACTAACCTTTTCGTATGGATTTGTAGTGTAAACATACCTCTATCTTTGGTAAAATAAATGTGGAAACTTCGGATTTAAATCCGAGAGCTATGTGTACTTTAAAAAGTGAATGAGGCAAATCAGTCATTCTAGAATATGTGGATATAAAAATTAGCCTGACAAACCTTTTCTGTAGATACTTGAATTCTATGGGCTACTGCTCAACCAATAGGATTTGGGGACAAATACAGCTCAGATTTGAACTCTTTGCTTTGATTTACCCTTAGAAAGTTGTTTTTCCTATAACTTGATTTCTATTGGTCAGTGCTCAACCAATAGGGCTTCGAGGCAAGTGGAGTACAGATTCGAGTTCTCCGTCCCAGAAAACCTTCAAGTATCACCTCTTTGATCGAAAAATAGTGCTCTAATTGTGCATCAATCAGAGCATTGGACAAGAACAGAACCGATTTCCGTTTACTTATCTTTGCAATAGGTGAGCTAGCCTTCTTGTTTCTTTATGTTTTATATACCATTTTGTAGCTCGTGAAATTCTCTCTCGAATGGTATATGATAGTTAGGGTTTTATTTGACTATGATAGGAAAAGTTTTTTTATGAAAGCGGGTATAGGTCGATTTTCTCATACGAAGCCTTAGGGAAAAATGAGTATTTTTGCAATAACTCAGGAACGGATCGGCCAATCCTTCTCATCTTCGAACTCGACCGAGATATTATTAAAATTAAACTGTGTAGAAAATTTCATCGCGATCGGACTCTCCTTTCGAAAGTTATTGTGTAAACGGACAGACGGACACACTGACCGATTGTAGAATGTACTCACTTTTTGACTACACAAAAATGAGCCCGTTTGGTCAAGCTGTAATGGAGACATTCAACTTTTTCTATATATAGCTATGAGTGGACACCCGATATATATACCTTGAGATAGGGATGCACCAATTCCAATCAATTCCAATTCCTAGAACTGGTTGGAATTGGTAGGAACTGGTTAGAATAGGAATTGGAATTGGTTAGAATTGACTTGAGTTAACTAAAAATCGTATGGAA
>CAJNOP010004445.1:0-10477 GCA_905250075.1 Rotaria sp. Silwood1 | reverse complement strand
CGACAATTCAATAGACTTTTGTCTGTTTATTTCTTCATTGTATGTTTGTCAAGCACCACTATTTGTCCCTACCTTTGAGATTTTTCTTAGGATATTTCCAATTGGATAATTTGTAGAATTATATTCTTAGAGTCAACAAATAAGAACTCCTTCCTTTCCAATTTTCATCGATTTTTTTTAGTAAAAATACTCACACCTTTTAACTTGAAATAACCAATCCAAAAGTAGCTAGATTCATTTGCTCAAATTGTATCATGATTTCAATAAAAGCAGAACATGGGTTCATCAATTCTAATAAATCAACCGTTGGTTGCAATCGCTGATACAAAAAAAAACGTTCTCCGCTTGGTGTACTTTTCGAATCAATTTCATACTTTATGATATCATGCAATGAATAATTTCGTTTAATGAAAAGTTTTCTGAAATGAAAATACAAGACATATACCTCTCAGATATGGAATCACTTTATGTTGTTTTTTGAAATCAGATCGAACTGAATCGCGATATAGATTATTCAAGATCTCAAAACGAATCGATTTTAATTCGATTTTGAATCGATTTCATCTGTGATATTTCCTGATCACATGATTTTCAAAAAATTCCAATTAATTATAATTCTTTATTTTTTATTAAAAAGTTTATCTAAATGAATAGAAATATCGATTACACCAATGTTATTGTCATTTCTGTAGAAGCCGTTAAAGTTAATAATGATACATCTCCCTATTTCAATCATTGAAATTCTTGTTTTGTTTTTCCATAAAATTCAACATCTTTTTTATTGTGCAGTTGATCTTATTGTTATTACTCTTCTGATTAATCTATAGTTTTATGTTTTTTATTTTCTATGTGGCTTTTCTTATTTTGATTTTTGTTCCAAAGAACTTGAAACCGAATATAATCGAAAAAAAATTGTCGTAAATCTTCCTAGTAAGGGTGTGCGTGTGTGGGTATGGGTGTGGGTGTTGGTGGGTAGGGTGGGGGTGTGGGTGGGTGTTGGCCTACGGATCTAATAATGAATAAGTCCAACACCCACACCCACACCCTACTAGCCATTCTATCAGAATATATTAACTATTTCCTCTTTGCAATTCTAAAGGATTAACCAAAGAATGATGACCAAATGTGTTCCAAAATAAATCGAATAAAACAATTTTCATGTGATTATTAACAACAGCTACATTGTTTTTCAAATTTGACTTCCTCAAAGATTTCGCTAGCAGCTTTTTCTGGTATGATCAAGGCAACGTTTATTCGGTTAAATTTCTATGACCATCTTAAATTTCGTTTTTTGAATATACGTTAATATTTACCGAAGAACTCAGAAATCTGTTAAAAGTTTTGAAAGCATAGAGATGTACATATCTATACCAAAAAAGAAAAAATTACAAGCCTTAGATCTGAAAAAACTCAACAGAACTCTGTGTAAAAAGTAGACTATGTGAGCGGCATACACTGCACTTCCCAGCAAATCGGGTTCCTATTCATACTCACGGAAATCATGCACAAAATTCTAATTAAATTAAAGTGATAATTATAAGTTATTACGTCAAATTCTGATAGTATTTTTAACCAGAATTTTATAGACTCCTATTAGTAAACGTAGTCATTTTAATGGCTTTGCCAAAGCACGAATTATTGCAACGAAAAAATCGGTAAACAGTCGAAAAGCCCCCAATGAGCATATGAAGTTTAATGTTTGAACTTATTGCTCAACTCTTTTTTATTGAGACTAGTATAATCTCGTTTTAGAGTAACAAAAAAAATATTGACATGTACAGAACGACAGTGTTCAAAAAGAAACGTACAATATCATGCTTCTCCCGGTTCCCTTCAGCCGGGCAAGGAGTATTTGCCAATCATCGGAGGAGGCTGAAAACCTTTCACGGGCATAGTTACATGGGGTGTGGGTGTGAGTGTGTTTCTCCTCCTCTCTCACTACAACACCCACCCACCCACCCACACCCACCTCACAGCCACAGCCACAGCCACAGCCACACTCACACTCACACCCACACCCACACCCTTTTTATAAATTTTATTTCATTCAATAATTTCAGTTCATATATACATCATTTATGTTAGTAAAAATGTTATTGACAATCCAGATGGTTCAATTCAGTCAATTAATTAAAAGTAAAAGTTTGCTAAAATCGGTTCATTCATGATAAATAGATTCGAGTTTTGATCAGAATACAACGTAGAATAGTTGAATTATTTATTTTTTAATATCTATTGAAATTTCTTCTTCCGACTTCATTCTAGAAAAGGAGTTGAGATATTGAAAAAATCGTTAAAAACTTTTGTCCGATTTAAGTTTCGTCGACTGCACATTTGTAATATGATTTTTGTTGAATGCTCAACAAAACACGAACAATTTGGAATAAAGAACAATTGAAATAGAGAAATACAAGGCCCTTTTATAAAATATACTCGTCAAGCTAATGGGCAAATTACTGAAAAAAAGATGGTATGAATGAAGTACCTCTTCTTCACTTTTATTTCGTTAAAACACTTTGATATATTTCTTATTATTGGGTTCATGTTATTCGAGTTTGTTAATTAACTGATGTCTTGACTTAAAGTTAAAGATGGCTGAATGTTTGATAATATAGATGCAATTTAGTATAGACGAATAAAGTCAAAGAAGTTGTATAAATTATGAAGAAGAAAATAACATTGATGAATTTTATATCTACCTCATCCAACATTATTTTTGTGTTCGAGCATTAAATTCAATTTCCTATTACATAAATAGAGTGTGGCAGATGAAGCATTAATTTTAAACATGTATTTTAATGTAAAATTATCAACAGATTTTCGTCTTTGATAGATAAAAAGGATATAAAATAAACATTGAATGAATATAATCTGTCATGTTGTGAAACTATCTGTTTATTTATGAGTATTTAAAGTAGGTAAAATAACAATTTCAGAAACATGAGAAATAAGAAGAAAATGAGTTTATATAAAAAGAAGTTGAATTTGCAAGATTAGTTGATTTCAAAGTTGGATATTTGATTACTATTGATATAAGTACCGACTTTGACCTGGTTGATTGATATTTGCTGTTGATGAATAGCTTGAATTTCGAGATTTGTCAAACATCGTTTGAATGCATTGAAATCGGCTATACGAACGTTACTAGATGATTCTAATGGATTAATATCATTCGTGAAAAGCATTACAAAATTACGTAAATCAGTGCTTGGCTCCATATCAATAAAGAATTTATCGTATTGATCGAATTTTGAAATAATAGTTCCGTCGATCCATGTTTGATAACGGAATTGTGAATCATTCTTCGTTAACACAATATGAATCCATCGATTATTGATTGGCATGCAGTTCCTTTTATTGAAACAATAGTTTCTATTACCCCGAAGATAGATACATTGATTGTTACCATTATTATTAGAAATTAGTATAGATAATTTGCATTGGTAAGGTAAGAAGAACCAGAAAGAAAAAGAATGAGATGACTTGAAGAGTGACGATGGATAAAGATTTAAAAGAGAATCTTTAACAATAGATGAAGCATTTGAAACAGTCAATGGTAGGAGCCAACATTCACTTGACCGAAGATTGATAGGAAACAATGATTGATTGATGTTTAACATCAAATTTCGTTTACATTCTTTGATACGCTTAGGGTAAGTATTATTAGGTGCTTGTCGTGAATATTTTAATGATCGAGAAAACCATTGATTTAGAAAATATTCGTTATTTATAATCAAAGAGCGCCAACGACTACAGACAAAAGCTATTTGAAACAGATCTAACCATTGATCAACGTACCAGAAAATGTGGCATAACAATTCGCATGGTAATTGATCCATTCTATCTGTCTATTGTTGTTCGTTTCGTCGAAGAAAATGTTGCGCATACAAGTATTGTTGTATATATAATCTTTCCTTGATATTGTTATACAGACATCAGACGTGTATTGTTCTCTTAGTCAAGTCTTGAACAATGAACGTCTACATAGTAATGAGTGCTCACAATGGAAAATCGTATTCATTGATTACAACTTATTTTTGAAATGATTTCACATGTTTTGAGATGATGTTTATTGAGTTTCAAACCTTCCTTTGTAAAACACAATATTTTAACATATCATGATCATGAGATTTCGAATTCTTTTTGTTTTATTTGAATTCTATGCATTATAATACAAATACTCTTTTATATAGTGGATTTTTTGGACGATGTTCATTCTGAAGAGGGTATGGATAGATGAAAAACAAACGCCCACATCTCGAGATAATGCAGAACATTTTTTCGATAAGAAAAAAAAAAGATCTTAAAATTTTTCGAATTATTTATAAATCAGTTCCGTTTTTAATTTTAATTCAAAATATGATTTTTATTTTGATTCGATCTTCACGTTTCTAATTGGAACTTGCTAAAATGAATAAAAAAAAACCTAATTTAAATCATATCCTAAGTTGGATTCATATTGCAGTTACATTTTATAATGAAGAACGTTTTAAACATGAGTTCTCTGATAGTGAAGCACTTCCAACATTATTATGTCTCGAAAAAAGAACCCATTATCTCTTCATTTTCAAAAGTAAAGGGTTCGTTTATCTTTATTTTTTAAAATTAAAAGATCACTCCTAATCTTGCCCCAATTTTATTTATACAAACCAATCCTCAACATAAGCAACTAACATAAAAATCGTTGACATAAGAACGATTAATTTTCTTTCTTCAATTGTATTTATACCCTCGAGTTGAAGCCTTTGTTTACTTTATTTCTATACTATCATTCTTTGCACCAAACTTATGACTAAATAGAGATATGATGGGACATAATGGAAGACCTAGGGTCTTCCAATGTGTCAAGGACTTTACGAAAAAGTCGTATACGCTATTAGTATACATGTTCATGATGCTCTCACATCACTCCAGTTGTATTCGTTCCACAGAAAACATGAGTCTATCTGTGAGAGAAGAATGAATAGAAGACAGAACGAGTAGATGGCTATCATCAGTCATGAGGTCAGAATGTCTTGTCTCATATTGACTGACGTATTACTTCAACAATCGATTACATACTTTTGTTTCACAAAAAAATCCCCGTTTTGTCTACTACTTTTTTCGGTTTATTACTATTATCATTTATTTGTATTAACTGTGAATATACACCATAGGATTCAACATGCGATTGTACTGCAATATCATCGAATGGTAATGTTTGTCTTAAATACACTTGTGTGACTCAAAAACGTGAACCAACATGCTTTCCTATAGTCGAAGTACCGTCGTAACTGAAAATGGTGTAAAGAAATCTTTATCTTATATAGATATTGGAGAACGTGTATTGGTTATTAATAAAGAAAATAAATTAATTTATGAACCTATTGAAGATTTTATTCATTTAAAACGAAATGGTTCATTTAATTTTTTATTAATAAATATAGAAATATTACAACATCTTTATTTATATCACCAAATCATTTAATATTCTTAGCAAATGATACAGAATTAAACAATGTTATATTTGCTAGTCGATTGCATTCAGATGATCATATAAAATATGTGTATAAAAATGAAATTATATTAGATAAAATTCGAAATATTGATTTAACAACAGAAGAAGGTTATTATGCACCATTAAGACCATCAGGTACAATTATCATTGATAATGTTTTAGTATCGAATTTTGCATCAGTTAATAATCATTATTTGGCTCATAATGTTATAAAAATCTATTGATGGTGGATTTATTTATTTGGATCAAATAAAACTAATGAAAATATTCATTGGATATTAAAATTAATTGAAAAATTGGTTCAATGGTATGGTATTGAAAAATTTGGTCAAATTTCAACGTTCTATCGTGTATATCAAATATTTGGTTTTTAATCTTTTGAAATAAACTTTATAAAAAATATTTCAATGAAAGTTAATCGTTTTTAATTAAGTAAGGATGTGGATGGTGATCTTTTTTATGATATCTACATCCATATTCTAATTCTTGAACCAATAAAAATGTACATTTCTGAATGTTGTATTTCATATGTTCTATTAAAATATAAGATTGTTCAAGGATTGATAAAAACATAGACAAACTTACGTTCATCAATAACTCAGAAAAGAAAAAGAAAACACGTTAGATTTGTATAAAAATTGACTATTTTGTCTACATTAAATTAAATGAGAAACATTGCAAACTATATGTTGATTCACCTAATGAAAAGGAGGAAGTTCGAATGTTAGTTGTCGATTGACTCGTGAACTTATGAAAGAATGAGCTACTAAATTATGTGAGAAATATTTTTCTTCCAAGTCTTTTTTTGTCCGCTATATAGCATTATGCATGTCAATGATGGAGAATGAAGCATAGTATTTATTTCATGATTTACTATTTGATGTACACGATGACATTTCAACTCGAAGATATATATGTCAAATATTCATAATAATTCAACAAACATTCCAACTTAGTGAATGAGAATCGTTTCTTTCCTATGAAGAATATGATAACATCTATGTTGAATTTTGATTATAAATAATCGAACATCACCTATCTAACGAACAATTTTGAGGGTGTAGGTCTGGATCTGGATGACGGCGTAGATGAGAACATGGCACCTGCACTCCAGATCCCCACACACCCTTAACTACACTATAGCATATATCTTTCTAGGTTAAATATGAACCAGTCTAAATTAGTTGTCTGAAAAATCAGGTGGAAATAAGCAATCCAAAACTAGTTTATACTATTATTGTAAATAGTTCCTGTTAGTCGAATTAGTCTAGACAGTGTGAACAGACCAAACGAATTAATCATGACTGAATATGAACTCGCTCCAGGCTAATCTACATTTAGTTGCATCAAAGAGATGTGTAAATCATTTCAGGCTAGACCAGATAACAGTGCAAATATTTGAGATTAGTCATTGTTAGGTGTCTGCTTTTATTGATTTATTGCTCATCTGATAATGTATAAATATTTTGTTTGCCAGTCTGTACAAACTAATTGACTTTTGTCAAAGCAAAATAGAATATAAATAAATACTGTTATGACTCGTTCTCGCTTTATTTCCAAGGACGAATACAATAATTGATTACAAGCAATAAGTTGAGTGTACAACATTCTACTTCCTTTTTTTTAATCATTGTTGCTCTAACGTGGAGGAAAAGAAAGATAAAGAAATTCTTATAATGTGTCACTAAAGAATAATAATTCTCTTGCTTTTGTAATTTAAAATTTATTTGAGGCATTCGACGAAGTTTATGACAATGTCTCATCATTGTTCTTTCTTTATTTATTCCCTGCAGAATTTGGGTGTGGGTTATTGCTTCAACGACAAGCACACTCACGCCCACACACCCACAGCCAAGGGTACCGTCAGCACATACTAGATGATTATCTATGATAACCCCGTTTCAGACTGCATAAAAATTTATTTGTACTCTCAGAAATATTTATTCACTTCTACAAATTTTGTAAGAGAAAATTTTTTTATAGTGAAAGATTTACTTTAACTTTAAATTTTGTAAAGTTAAAATTTAAAGTATGACCACTTTAATTACTTTAACCCGGTAAAGTTTAAAGTTAAAGGACCAACCCTAATAATAACCCTTAGCAACTTCCTTTATAGCTTGATATGACCGTTAACCCTTGACCTTTGATCTGGCACAGAGAAACACATCGAACATCAATTGTATAGATTACTACAGATGTCGCAAAATTGTAAGCATGAACTGCATATTATAAATTTAAGTATCGATTTCGATGTGTCATATGTATATCTACGTCTCCTTATAGTTATTAGTACTTTAACGTACTTAATTTTAGTGCTAATAAGTACAATTGTACTTAGTACGCGTACTGCGGAAAATGTACTGCAGTAATGAGTATCTAAGTAAAGTCCAAAGTATACTTTTTAGGTACCAAGTATTCTTACTGGTACTAGCTGTGCTTGTACTTGTCCAATCATTGGTGCGTCATCAATGATGATAAGTCGGATTCCAAAACAAAAAAAGGATAATACTGCTCTTATAGAAGGAGTTGGCCTACTGACGGGTGGTCCATAAAGAATTACCCTCTTAGTATTTTTAAGATTTCTCCTGTATTATTTCTGTGACTAAATAAGTTTTTTTATCAAAAGATATTGCTTGAAATTCTCTACAAAATCAAATCCGACTACACCTTGAAATTGTTTTAGATATATTTGAAAAAGATGAAAAATATAGACATACAAAAAGCTGTAAAATATAACGGGTTGAACATAATGAATGACAGCGCTTTGCGTCTCACGTTGTCATCACTTCGCCCTATTAAAAAATAAAATATACCAAGAGATACAGTGTAAAATGCTCTACAATTTACACACGCTCGCCTATTTTATAGTTGCAGATTTTGTTTCGAAAATGGAGATAATTTTGAGAGATCAAATTTCGACCGTGCGAAAATAATTAATATTGTTTTTTTTGGTACAAAATGAATTAGTTTTTTCTTATTTCATCTTCTTATTACCTGATATGTTTTATTAAAAACAACATATACCAAAAGATGCAGCGTGAAAAGTTCTAGAATTTACAAAGATGAAAGTATAAAAAGAGGAAATAAAAGAAAGATCATTTTCGCATGATCGAAATTTGATTGTTCAAAACTTTGTCCATTTTGAAAACAAAATAGGCGATCTTATGTAAATGATAGAGCTTTTCACGCTGCATCATTTGGTATATTTTATTTTTCTAATAGGGCGAAATAGGTGATGAAAAAATGGGATGCAAAGCACGGGCATACATGATGTTAAACCTGTTACATTTTACAGCTTTTTGTGTCTTTATTTTTCATTTTTTTTTACAAATATATTTAAAAATAAATTTTAGAGTCTAGTCATATATGTTTTTGTTGAGAGGTTCAAGCGCTATCTTTTGATAAAAAAATGTTTTAATCACAGGGATAATAGAGGAGAAATCTTAGAAATACTAAGAGGACAGTCCTTTATGGGCCACCCGTTATTTACTTCTCAATAAATTTCTTTATAATCAGTTCACAAAAACTTGTGTGATCGAAGAAAATCTATACATACGATAAGATTATTAAGAATAAAAGAAAATTAGTTCTATCTAAATTTAATCCATTGATTGGATAGCATCATCATTACTGTAATCTTTAAAGAATTAACCTCGTTTCTGTTAGTTTAAATGTTCGACCAAAAATTCAAGTCTCGCATTTCTATAAACAGTCGATCGATTTGAATTTCTACCCTTCGAAAACTTCTACTCGAATCTGATAGAAAGTATTGCTGCAGTTGCTACTCTGTATGAAGAGAATGGAAATTCACCATGACAATTACACTTAACTTCATATTCGACGATTTTACCTTAATAACTTAGTTTTACCAAAGTTTGATCAAAATACTAAAAAATTGAAGAATACTTACAAGAAAATTTGTATTACGATCCGTATATGCTAGTATTCGTATTAGAATAGAACAAGATTACTCTCTATATCAAATGTACTTCTCAATAATTCTTGATTAATTACCTAATAACTCCCATGGAGTAAAATATTGAAGGAAACGGACTACGTAACGCGTTTTCGAGATTGTAGCATGCGTTTCGCAGCATTCTTACTTACATAAAATGCGTTTTGCCACCGTCGTTTTTAGAAACGATCCGAAACGCTTTTTTCAAGATTGCGTTTCGAGGCTTTTCCGAATTCAAATGTTGTCGAACGCACTTTGGTCGACAGGCGACGCGTTTCACAGGTGCAAATTGAGGGAAAGGTGGAACGCGTTCCTTTTTCAAATGTATGTTGGATTGTTTTTGCTTGGAATGATGCAAAATATATCCGTTCTGCATACAGAATCTTGCAGAAATTCACCAACACAAAGCATATGAGTTAACCAAAGTAAATTCTCTAAAATTACTTTGGAAGTGATATGAAATAGCACTTAAAGCTTTGCTCCTTGCACTATTTTTACGTGAAAATCATAACCAAGGATTTTATGAAGGCAAGACTAAAATCAAAGTCTTCTAAATTTTTAGGCTGCTAGGCTGTTATCTAGACTTATGTCGAAGTTAGACTAATGTAAAACATCAAAATGTAACAAAAATATATTCTGCTTACTTAAAAACTCATTTCACCACGTTTTTATTGAAAGAAAACATGTTTCGAAAGGTTTACTTAAGAATCGTTTTAAATATTGAGCATTTCGAAAAGATTTAGTAAAGATTGATACTAATATAATTAGTATGGCAACTCTCTTTGGCTATTTGTGAACAAAATAATTATCACGTTATCTATAATTTGAATAATTATTAGTATGAGTTCATACTCGAACGAATTGAAAATGAATAATGATACTGTGTACAATACTAGTAAACATGATTTTAGTTTGTACATTGTTGAAGTAAGAGTGACTTTTTAATAAAAGAGATTCGACTTACAAAAGAAAACTCCCTTCATTTATTGATGTAATTGGAGAAAACAATGGCAGATTTACATTTA
>CAJNOP010004441.1:0-10485 GCA_905250075.1 Rotaria sp. Silwood1 | reverse complement strand
GTTCGACCTTGAGGTAAAATCATTTCACTAAGTATTTAATACCAAATCGAAGCTCGTAATTCAGAAATTTGACACCTTTTTTGATGTAGAAAAGTAAGGTGCCAGTAATTCCAAAACGAAATAAAACGTTTTTCTTAGATATTTTTACATGATTCGATAGATCACGACGAGCTCTACAAAACTAGATATTTCAAAAATACTTTGAGCCATCTTTTTGTGATAAAAATTCAAAAAACTAGACGAAAATTCTCAAAAAATGTAAAAAAATTCATCTTTTTTTCATATGAAAAAAACATCCAATTTTATCAATAACATTAGTTTTTCTCATTAGTTATGTTAGCTCAGACATTTTGAAATATGTTCATTCGATGTTGCGTAAAAAAACTGCATCGAATGAGCACTTTTTCGCAACGTCTGAGACAGCAAAAATAATGAATAAAACTTAATATTATTGAAAAATCGAGTATTTTTCTTCCACATGAAAAAAGTAAAGTTTTCAAATATTTTTTGTGATTTTCCAAGCAGTTTTTGAACTTTTTACCTGAAAAAGATGGCTCAAAATACTTTTGAAATATCTAGTTTTGTAGAGCTCGTCGAGATCAATCGAATCATGTAAAAATATCTAAGAAAAACGTTTTATTTCGTTTTGGAATTACTGGCACCTTACTTTTCTACATCAAAAAAAGGTGTCAAATTTCTGAAAATCTCGCAAATTCGACATTAAAAAGTCTTCATAACCTTTATCATTTAGTATCAATAAATGCAGTTTTTTACGGGCTTCAATTTGATATTAAATACTTAGTGAAATCATTTTACCTCAAGGTCGAACCTGGGAGACGCAAAGGTTTTGAATCATCCTGTATAAACTTACGATAAATGACCTTCGAGTTATATATTTCAATTCAAGTAATTTTATTTAATATGATTAAAAATTAAACATAATCAATTATTTGTGTACTTAAGAGGGATCACATATAAGTTTCTTACGAAAAAATCCATTAGTTGATATTGACTTTTTAAAATGTATCTAGTTAGATGATGCTATTTTAGACGAGTAAATAAACATATTATTTATTTTAATTGATATTTATTAATTGACATATTCATTTAAAAACTAATTTTATCCATTAAACTCATATCTAAAATAAAACTCTTCAAGAAATAATTGATTATTTTAAATCAATTGCACAATTTCATTCAACAATGTCTGAAATCCTCTATAAAATAAATCTTTGTTGTAAATTTATTTATTTTATCCTTTTTGAAATTCTAATTGAAGTTTTTCGAGTTAATGTAAGTTATAAAGGAAGTATTTCAATTGATTCATGTTCATTTATTATTCTAATTAATTGATTAATATCACTTAAAACCAGTAAGCTATTTCTTTCTGTTTCGTTTCATTTAAAAGTTTTTTTTTTCTTCAAAAAGATTTGTGTATTTCTATACCAAAAGCAAGACATAATATTCCAAAAATGATCATCATCTTAAAAAACTCAACAATGAAAATGGAAAAGTAAATATTATTTGTATATTTTAATAGATTTTTATCATAATCTATAGCGAAATGATATATTTCATGATTGTCGTGAATTCTTTGACTCTTCCTTTCCATAAGATGGTACAACGTGATGTTACGTTATATAAGATGATAATTAAATGACTATGACGTAATAAACAAAGTTTTAGTTTTTGTATGTTGCATACTTCGATAAATGCATTCAGAAGACTCTAAGATAAACTTTTCATTTTGGAACAGCTTATCGTCAAACTTTGTTTCCACGAAAACAAACGCGATAAAATATATCATTCCATTATAGTGAAGCATTCTTTCTCAGAGCATTCTTCCAGATAGGAACACGCTAGATAAAGTAAAATGATGCAATGGAATCAAAAATTCGAAAAGTTTATTATGTGAAAATATACTAAGAAAAGAAAAATAAACGTATAGCGGTACATTATGCAAAACGATCGATAAAATGATTTTCAAGCTGCGAAAATAATAAAGCAACAACTTGGAAATTTCATATTTTAAGTGTTTTCAATATAGAAAATTGATCTGGACACTTCTACACAGTCTTCTTGTTTATCAATCCATGTTACTTTAAATTTTTAAATGAAGGCTCATGAAAAATGATAGTTTTTCTAAGGTTTTTTCTAACGAAATAACCGAGAAATCATTAAGATCTTGCAGAATTTAAGCGCATTATTACGTTAGGAGCTATCTAGCTGCTAATTAAAAATGTTTTCTTTCGTTTTTTTTTGCTTCCGTTACATCCATATTCATCAATAGTCAATCCATTACTAATTAATAGTAAAGCATAACTTTTTCATGAATAAACATTCAAGATTTTTCGTCTTTTACATCTTTTCCTACGAATGAGATATAATTTTCTAGGCTTTGATTCAGAATTATTTTTTTATCTTTAGATAACTGCATATTTATTGTAGTCTCCATTGATCTATTTATTATTACAATTGCTTATAAACGAACGATCAGTGAAAAACGTTATTTTTCTCTCTCTGTTTTAATGTTCATTTCAAACAGCGAGCACCGATCGATAAGGAAAAACAGAAAAAATTCGATTCATTTGAAATGAAGATGATCTATTATTTAGTAACATGTAATCCACTTTTTGATTTAACGTTTTTAGTACGGTCTATTTCTTCTTCCATATCTTTCGAAGTTAAATGAGCACGACTGCAAATTTTTTCAATTTATTCACAATAACATAGAGTATTAGATCTCATAAGTAAATTTCATGTTTTAAGATTTTCACATCATAGCTAAAGTACTCACAAATTAAAATATTAGAAGTTTTTTCTTTTTTGTCATGATTGGATATAGTTCATTGAGGTACATGAGAAAAAGCAATCTTTCAAATGCAAAACAGTTACCTATGTATTAAAATTCTAGGTTTCTCTCTTAAGATATCTGAAAATAATGTTATCTTAGTCTTCTTCATAAAATGTTTGGTTTTTGCATTTGAAATATACTTTTTCTTATGTAACTTGGCGAGCTCTACTCAACTATAAGAAAAATAGAAAAAATTCTACTAAAGTTTTGATTTGTGGGTATTTAATATACGGTGTAAAATTCCTGGAATTCAAGTATCTTGATTTAAGCATGACAACATAATCCTACAATTTTATTTTCTTAGCTTAATGATGATAGTTGTAATTAGACCCTAATGAATCTAACCATATTAATTAAGAATAGAAACACTTTCATGACTAGTCAAAAATTCAAAAACTAACTATTTTAATTCCTCATATGAAAATCTTTCCGACATATGATAAAGTTGTGTGTTAGACTTTTCCCACATTTTGTGCTTGAATCATAGCTCTCTGAGATTAGACGTTGAATATTATTTGTTTTTTATTGTTGGCAATGATTGATCTATAACTTATTTTATTATTCTATTGATTACTTTTCGATTTAAAGTTTTCATAGAAATTCTTTCCATCAATCATGATCTGAAGAGATTGTCAAAAAAATCTTGTTTAATTATGTTTCTAGAGATTATTGTTAGTGAATTACAATATGAACTCAGTCGAATTGGTCTTGTTACACAATCATTCTCAACTTTTATCGAATAACAGGATATGATAAATGATCACAAGAGAAAGAGTAATGTTAGTGCATTTTGAGAGTCAATTTCGCTTCACTTTTCAGCATCAGTTTCTAGCCATCTATTTTTGTTTGTCTATATCTGTATGTATTCACACCATAGATATTCACTCATTTCGATCTGCTCTGTATATTCCCGTACTTAGATACGATTTTCATCGTCAAACCATTTAATAAAAGGGACAGGCACAGCCAAAGTCCAAAGATTTTTGTTACAATCATTTACAAGAATATCGTCAAACACTCATTAACCTATTATTTATACAGGAAGTGAACTTATAGGAGGAAGAATCGATTCAGAAAATTAAAGAAAGCAGCAGAAGAATGTAGACAAATATTAATTGAACAGAATATGCAACATTATAGTGAAATGAAAAATATATTATCGCAATTAGCTGATGAGTTAAAAAATATTCGTCAAGAAAATGGATTTGATGAAATCAATATAGATCGCTCAGGAAAAGAAATGAAATCAAACGAAGTTAACAGAAGATTCAAAATTCGATTGATTCTGCACATTTAGTAAACATCAGTTGCATCCATTTATTGTCTAGTAAGTGTAGTTATGACATATACATTGGTAAATTAGTTTTGATACAGGAACACGAAACTTTTTCAGGAGACTTGACTAAAAACTCACTATAGAGAGCTACAGTGTTTTATTCATCAACATTACAAAATCATATAGTATTAGTAATCTTTGACTAAAGAGATCATGTATTAACGGTACGATGATTTCATTCGAATTTTTCTCCATAAAGTCTTTTTGAAAAATAAATATTACTAGTTGATTTATTATTTTGACCTAAGATTACTTATATATGTTCTAACTTGCTAGAAAATAACTCGTTATCAATCGCATAAATGTAGAATATTATATAAACATCATTAGAACTGAAAGAGCAGTTATTGCTCACATATGAATCCTCATTTTACACATAAATATTAAGGATTATTATTGATTGAATTTGAGCAAAATATGTTTCGAATATTCTTTACTACTTATACTTTTCCGTATATCTGTTTGCTGGCAAACATTTGAAGCAAGGATTGAAATCTAATTTGATTGTATGACTTTTCTTACAAGCAAGAGTCGTACGAAATTAGTTTTGCTACAGTTGAGTGACTCTAATACCTACAAACTACAGCATAATAAATCAAAAAGTTTATTTCTCCTTAAGTCTCCTTTCACTAAGATCATCAAACATTAACAGATATCTCTGTAGGTCTGAGTGAGTCCCCATAAAATTACTTAGATGCCTTTGACTTGACTCTGACAGAAAAATCACATGATAAGTATTCAATAGCATAAGTTGAATCATTCCTATCACTTGTTCACAACAGTCTTAATTAACTCTTTTCGAGAAACACTCATCAATATCATTCGTATCTCGTCAATGCATAGTTTTCTTCCTTATTATATAAATGGTAACGAAATAGATTTTCTAAGAGCGTGTTCCAACCTCTGTGCTGCGCAAATATCAGTGAGACATGCATCCAAGAGTAAACTCGCATCCCTATTCATGTCAATACTGTTAGTAATGACACACAAGCGATTTCAAATTTCTTTCTGTCATATCAATCATTAGGAACACAGTAATGATAATGTTAATGCATACTTCAGTTGCAAAATTGCCATCGATTGGAGTTTCTATTAGTATAATTTTGCTGTTTATAAGGATCAAATAAAATTTTCTATTTTTCCTTAGGCAATACAGTGATAGTTATGTGTTTTGATAGAGTGAGGATAATCGTTTGTTAAGTGTGTAGTTGAGATGCTTAAATATTTGAAAATTTATCAATATTTTAAAAAATTATGGCATATTCAATGAAATTGTTCGCCTGAGTTTTAAAGAAAATGACACTAGTAGTAAGACTGACCAAATGAGTCAAGAATTTTCTGAGCTACACGATGAACCTGATGGAATTGATAATGAACATTATGTTACCTTGAGTTCAGATGTTGACAATCGTAGTATTGAATCGTTGTCGTCAAACAACAGAAACTATGTACAAATTAAAACAACAAAGTTATAGAATGCCTCGAGGAAAACAAAAAAAATCGTTATGATCTACATGGAACAATGCAATGTTTATTGGAAAGCGAATCAGTTCAGCTGCTCATCGTAAGATAAAACTAAATAAATAAAAATTTGCTTGTATTTGTCTTCAAGATACACGAGGTAAAAATAACGAACACAGTGCTAATTTGGTGTCGTCGTCAAATAATTGCAAATCATCGGTGTCTGACGAGTCTCGGACGAGTACAACGTTTCATAAATCATCATCTATATTTCTACATTGAAAAACAATTTGTTCAATACAAATCATTGAGCTTCATACAGAGGACAATTCATATCTAGTGTTCGTGGTAAGATAATTTTAAATAAGTAGGAAGAACGATAGTTTTTACTTAGCTGCTAGATAATCATGGTGCTCGTCTTGGAAATGATGGCAAAAGTAAGTATACTCAGGTTATATATATAGTATATGTTATTTGTTTAGTCTTTCAGATAGTATGGCGATAGTTTCTATGTGATGTCAAAAAAAAATAACAACTGAGTAAGTATATATTTCGTTTTTGAAAAGAAAAATTCAATCATTCATATAGGTTTCTAATGATATTTTCAATTAACACAAATATATATAAGAATAAAGATAGAAAAATAATCGAAGTCATTTTTTCTATAGCTGATGATCATCCAATTAAACATTATCTTTCACCACTTTCATTGACAAATACAGATGATATATTTATTAAAGCATTAAGAAAGAATGAAGACTTTGGAAGTATCCCTAGAATACAAATTTATTATCTACCATTAGGTAATATCGTAGTCTTTATTTTATTTTTAATGTTTAGTTCAACAATAACTTTTTTTTATATTTCATTAGACAAAGTCAAACCAATTGAATTAAAATGAAGAAGCTAGTGTTGACACACAAATTGTATCAAATACTCGTCTTGCTCACTTTGAAAGTTTCAATAACAAGGTGATTTATTGGTCTTGTGCTCAAATTGGATGTGATAGATCAGTAAGTTTTGTTTTTTAATGGCCACTCATCCTTTACTTGAATGTCATGCTGATGTATTATCTAATAGAGAACATCCGTCATCACTACTTTGCCTTGTTATATCACGTACATGTCAACATGTTTTACAAACAGAAGATGAAGCAAGTAAAATCACATATCGAACTGCTGTGGTACCATGTAAGTTACTTCATAAACGTATAGCGAGAATATGTATTCTCGTAAAATGTCCGGCTGATTATTATTTGCACCCACATCGCATTGCTGCTGATGGTCATGATATGTTTACTGTATCGGATCGTCTTCAAGACATGGTGGGAAAAGTCCAAATAAAATTATAATTCAGTGGATTGTATTCAAAGTTTTACAGGATTCCTTATTTCAGTTTCACTAAAAACAAGTGAAATTTTTCGTTATAGATGAAACTAACCGGTATGTAAAAACAACATTGATGGTGTTGAACCTAATTTTGATTACGGTTTTTTTGTTTTTCTAAAGAATATTAGATACAGAATTGAAACTTGATATACGAAAATTAGAAAGTCTTGGTTTATCATCACAAGAAAAACGTGTTCCATGGATATTTTTCGTAACATTTTCTAACCAATTACAGCAATTAGCAAAGCATGTCCTTCGTGACGATTATATTGTTTTCTATGAGAGTGCAAATGTCGATGTAGCACATACAATAGAAGAAGTACCATTTACAAAGAAACAAAATCTGAACGTTATTTGATTTTGTTGAAACACAACGATCAGCTGATACTATTGGTGCATTATTTCTACAAAAAACTCTCATAAGTGTAATAATCCATGAAAATCAAACACACCAACAATGAAATGAAACTGTAGAACAATTTACAAATGGTCTTATTTATTCTGTTGTTCATTATGATTTACCGGATACAAGTGATTTTTATATTCGTCGTATTGGTCGAACAAGTAGAATGAATTATAAGAAAAGGAAGAAATAGTTTTGAAAATTACTTTCTTTGCATAGGTCATGCTGGTTAATTTGAGAAATCCATATGATTTTTTGATTCCGATCGATAGTCTGACAGAAAGATTGCTCTTGAACTTACACTAAAATTATGCCAAGTATATTTTGTTCTCTAAATCGAACATGAATTTTCAATTGATTTCTTTCAATAGGATGGCCAAACAACATCAGAATTTCTTAAAAAATATAGTGATGTGGGTACTATTGGATTTTATCATGATGACCATAGGTCGACGAATAGTAATGTAATATTGTTAGTGAGTGTGTGGGATAAGGCATACACTTACCGTCTGTTGAGTAATTAAACTAAGAAGTATTTTTAATAGATTTTAGATCGACATTGTTGCTGAAATTTTGAGCGTGAGGAAAGATTTTTAAGGATTTTGTGTCATGTTCAATATGTCCTTAATATTTAGCCAATAGACATTAAAGCAAGGCTAAAATTTTGGATATATAGGTAGATTTTATATGTTCTTTTATATCATATTATCAAAAAGATGTAAAGCAAAATTTTTCAGAGGAAATAATTTCTCGATCGAGTAATAGATTGTCTCTTAAAATAACTTTGAGAAATTTATGAAATTCTTATGAGTCATCCACAATAATCAATCGTTACCGTTCTTCATTAAAAGTATAACTCATAAACATAGTTATTGCTTTTTTTGTCTTTACTATGCAGAGAAGTAACCCTTTGTGGTTGTTACTCAACATTTTCTCCAATAACAACTTAGAAAAAAATTCTTTTGCTTGTTTTTTTAAATTTAATTATTGTGCTTCAAATAAAATGATTCAGAATGGAGAAAAGAGAGAAGAAAAATAAATTTGCACTTGTACATGCGAGTCACAACAAAAAAACATGTATAAATTACCGACTAGAAGTAAGAATATTTAGAGAAAATAATTGTAGAAAAATGCGTTCAATAGAACATTTGCTTTCCACAAATAGTAACCTTGTTTGAAGTAGACATTATCAAACTCTATTCAATCATTAAGATAAGATTTATCTTGCTTTATATGTCAACCTGGCAAAACCTCATTTCTATTGAATATGAGAATAATATTTTTCTTCACTCAATCCATATACCACACTCACAAGTTAGTGTTCAAAAATTGTAAATAAAGAAAAGAAAATTTTTTTGATTAAAAAGAAACTATTCTTTTTACAAAATTTGACAAGTATGAGAATTAGCTTTTTAATTATTATCAGATGATGACAATGTTACTTCCACTTTGTTTCTTTTTTTGAGATAAAGTCTTTATTATTATAAAATATTTTTCTCTTAGTCAACAATGGAATCATTTGCCTTATTTGTAAATTTTCGATTCGATACTTGTTTTAGTGTAAATATGACTCTCAATTATTGATTTTACAAAATGTTAATATTTATTAATATTAATTAATTTGAGTTCATTTTCTAATTGATTATTTAAATAAAAATAATTCATATTAATTTATTGATTAATTAGAAGAATGTACTCCTTTTTTTTATCTTTTTAATAAAATTTTATATTAATTATTCAAATATTTTTATTTATTTTAATATAAATTTCAATGATCAATATTGTTTAGTAGAAAAATTTTCAATAATAAATGAACAAATTTTTTTCCCATCAAATATCAATTAAGAATTTGATCTTGACAAATATCATAATTATTTGGTAAGAATAAGGCTACTCCACCACCGAATTCAGTTTAGAAATGCTCTTTTTTTAGTGACAGTTTCTTCTCATTCATACTGATAAATAAAAATGTTAGTCAAATTAAGAGGAAATAAACTGATTTACAGTGATTTCTAGCAATATAAATCAATTTGCTAACAGATAAGAACTTTTCACACATAATGATATTGACTTCTTTCTTGATAAATATTATTTCTGTTGTGTTTTTTGAAATATTTGATCTTTCCATAAGATAATAAATTTGTTTTACTAAAGTAATAATCAATGTATTATTGCAAAAAGAACATAATCTTACAATAATTTTGAATAATTTTTTTCCTTTGAATAAATAAATTTCATTTATTTTAACATAATTAATTCGTGTATCATATCTGATAAACTTGTGTGCCACTCTTTCTAATGACTAATCATTGATATAAAGAAGAATATTAGTATGAAAATATGTTTTTGTATTAAATAAAAATTCTTCTTTATAACCATCATGAACTTTTGAAATATCAACTGTAATAAGATAATTATATTTAACAATTGATGAATTTTCATTATGATTTATTGATTTATAAAGTTGTTTATGTTTTTTGTGATTGATGATAAACTATAGTGGAAATGATTGAGAAATTCGAATAAAAATTTCATACTCAAAAGAATGTTCATCATATAATGATAGTAAACGAACATATAGAATATAATCCACCTGGAAAATAATGTGTTATCTTTTGATAATATTGCATTTACGTCGAAATTTTTCAATTACATGTACTATTGAAAATAAATTTAATAGTACTATAACTTATGAATGAAATAGAAGGTTGTACCTTACCAAAACAACAATGCCACATCAATTAAAAGTTTTTGCTCTTCGTTGCAAGTATAAAGCAACTGATAAGATCTTAAATAACACGTATTTTTTAGGTCCATCGGCGAATTGAAATAAACCTTGTATAACAGAGATACAATTCAATAGCAGACGATATTCGTTTACATGTTCAACATATACAGGTAAAATAGATTATTTGATCTTTCTCTTAGTCATTTATAAACATATTTATCAACATCTATTCAAGTTTGATTTGATCCTTTTTAGTCTAATCGATTGTTACCTATTTGATTTAGAACAAAAATACAACAGGTTCAATTTATGATC
>CAJNOP010004440.1:0-10486 GCA_905250075.1 Rotaria sp. Silwood1 | reverse complement strand
TCTATTGAATCAGTACTAATTTGTTTAGGAATGTTAACCAACAACTGAAATACTATTAAGGTAGATAGAAAGCATTCGAATTCTGAAAAAATCGTAAATCTGTGAAACTCCGGAAACAATTCGGAAAAATCCGAAAAAACCTCGAAATCCTGGAAAATCCGAAAGCTGGAAGAGATCCGGAAAAACTTGCAAAATCCAGAAGCTTTGGCAACTCTCATTGACACCCACACCCAGTTCATCATAAACTGCAATCAAACCACTCATTCGTACCTCCATGTCTTAGATGGATGAATACAATAGATTTACAGCTGTGATCAAAGGTAATTAGTTGAATAGATAACTCTGACTAGGCTTCCATGGCAAAATGTTGGACGACTCAAAACAAAAGTATCCACTTGATAACATGCGTGACAAAAACACACAACAAATGAATAATGGCAACCAAATTTCTATTGAAAAATTCTGTTCAATTTGGCACAAAAGTCTCCCGATTATTTCACGACCAAGGAAAGACGACTATCGCACAGCTCACACAAACGAATTATTCAAGTATCTTGCTTCGATCCGAACAAACAGTTTCAACAGATTAAATTATCCACCAATTCACTACCATCGACTCGTGCAAATTAGGCAATTCATGTCTTTTCCTCAACTTCCACCAGACAATTTCAGCTCATTACATCATCCAGAAATTGACAATAACTGAACAATTTAAATAAAGACTCTATTTAGATATTTTTCGACCTTCGCAGCAAAGGTTTCCAGTTGATCGCATGATCGATTAAAACAGGACACATGAATAACTCAAATAAAGACTCTATTCAGATATTTTCCTCCATACGAGGAAAAGCTTCCCAGTGCATTCCATATTCGTTGAAAACAGGGTCAATCAATAATTCAAACGAAGATTCTATTCAAATATTTTTCTCAACACGAGGCACACCCTTCGAGTTGATTGCATGATCAAAAAAACACTACAAAAATGAACAAATCAAAAAAATATTCTATTCAAATATTTTTCTCAACATAATGCAAAGGTTTCAAGTTCAACACATGATCCATAAAAACAAAACAAATCAATAAGTCAAAAAACGCTTCTATTCACATATATTCCTCGATACGAACCAAAGGTTTCCAGTCGACTACATGATCGACGAAAAGCCGCCAAATGACCCATACAAATAAAGATTCCATTAAAACATTTTTCTCAATATGACGTAAAGGTTTCGGATTGATTGGATCATCGATGCAAACACGACAAACGAATAATTCAAATTAATATTCTATCCGAGTATTTTTATCAAAATGACACAAAGGTTTCGAGTTGCCTGCATGACCGATAAAACCACGACAACTGAAAGTTTCAAACGAAAATTCTGTTCCGATATTTTCCTCAATACGAGGCAAAAGTTTCTGGTTGATGGCATGATCGCTGTGAAACAGGACAAAGGAATAATTCAAATCAAGATCATATTCAGGTATGTTCCCCGATACCAGGAAAAGGTTTCGAGTTGATTGCATGCTCGATGAGAATACGACCAATCAATAATTCAAATAAAGATTCTATTCAAATATTTTTCTCAATATGACGCAAAGCTTTCTAGTTGATTGCATGATCGATGGAAACACGACAAATAAATACTTCAGAAAAAGATTCTACTCAAATGTTTTTCTCGAAACGATGCAAAAGTTCCAAATTGACTCCACCATCAAAAAAAGCACCACAAATGAATAAGTCCAAAAAAGCTTCTATCCAGATATTTTCCCCGAAACGAGGCAAAAATTTCCAGTCGGCTGCATGATCGATGGAAACACGACAAATGACGCATTCAAAAGAAGACTCTATTCAAATATTTATCTCAATAAGACACCAACGTTATGAGTTGATTGCATGCACGCTGTAAACACGACAAATGAATAATTCAAACGAAGATTCTATTGGAATACTTTTCTCAAAACGACGCAAAGGTTTCCAGTTGTTTGCATGAGCGCTGAAACCACGACAAATGAAAATTTCGAACGAAGATTGTGCTCCGATATTTTCCCCAATACGAGGCAAAAGTTTCGAGTTGATCACATGATCGCTGTAAAACACGACGAATGAAAAATTCAAATTAAGATTCTATTCAAAATCTTTTTTCAAAACGAAGCAAGGGTTTCGAGTTGATTCCATGATCGATAAAAGCACCACAAATGAACAACTCACATAAAGATGCTATTCAGATATTTTCCTCAATAGGAGACAAAGGTTTCGAGTTCATTGCATGATCCATGAAAACACGACACATGAAAAGTTCGAAGGAAGATTATATTCATCTACTTTTCTCGATAGGAGGAGAAGGTTTCGAGTCGATCGCAAGATTGATGAAAACGCGACAAATCAGTAACCCAAACAAGCAATCTATTCCCACATGTCCCTCGATTCGAAGTCACGCTTTCGAGTTGATTGTATGATCGATGGACACAGGAAAAATAAATAATTCAAATTAAGATTCTATTAAGATATTTTCCACAACAAGAGACAAAACTTTCGAGTTGATTGCATGATTGGTGAGAAATCGACGAATGAATCAATCAAAGTAAGATTCTATTCAGATAATTTCTCCGATACGAGGCAAAGGTCTCAAGTTGATCGCATGATCAATAAAAACACGACGGATGAGTGATTTAAACAAGTGTTCTATTCCAAAATTTTGCTCCATTCGAAGTGAAGCTTTGGAGTTGACCGCATGATCGATGAAAATACGACAAATAAATAATTGAAACCAAGATTCTATTCAGATTTTTTCCCAAATACGAGGCAAAGGTTTCGACTTGTTTGCTTCATCCATGCAAAGACGACAAATGCATAATTCAAATTAAGATTCTGCTCCGACATTTTACTCAATCCGAGGCATAAGTTACGAGCTGATTGTATGATCTGTGAAAACATGACAAATGAATAATTCAAATTAAGACTCTATTCAGAGATTTTCCCCAATACGAGGAATAGGTTTCGAGCTGATTCCAGTATCGAAGAAGAAAAGACAAATTAATAACTGACACAAATGAACTGTTCGATACTTTTACTTGATTGGAAGTCAAGCTTTCGAGTGAATTATATGATCGATCAAAACACGACAAATCGATAATACAAAACAAGATTCTATTGGCATATTTTCTCCATTACAAGGCGAAGGTTTCGAGTTGAATACATGGTCGATGAGAACACGACAGATGAGGAATTAGAATTCATAGGATTCTATTGAAATGTTTTGCTCAATGAGAAGCAAAGATATCGATTTGTTTACAGGATTGATGAAAACACGAGAAATGAGTAACTCAAACAAGTGATCTATTCCTGCACTACGCAGGATTCGAAATGAACCTTTCGAGTTTATTGCATAATCGATGAAAACACGACAAATGAATAAGTCAAATAAAGCATCTATTTCGATGTTTTCTCCCGTACGAGGAAAACCTTTCCAATCGACTTCACTCTCGATGATAAAATCAGAAATGAACAGTTGAAAGGAAGATTCTATTCAGATTCTTTCCCCAATACGACCGGAAGGTTTTCAGTATATTGCACGATCGATGAAAAGACGACACATGAATATCAAAAACAAATGATGTTTTCGAAAATTTTCCTCGATCCGAAGTGAAGCCTTGGAGTTCACTACATGATCGATGAAATCACAACAATTGAATAATTCACATTAATATTCGATTCAGATATTTTTCGGGAATACGAGGTAAAGATTTCGAATTGATTCCTTGATCGATGAAAACCAGACGAATGAAGAATTCAAAGGAAGATTCTATTCCGATGTTTTTCCGATATAACGCAGAGGTTTGGAGTCGATTGCATGATCGAGAAAAACACAAGAAATGAATAATTCAAAGCAAGATTCTATTCACATGCTTCATGCAGTCCGACGCAAACGTTTTGGGATTCATTGCATGATTGGTAAAAATAATCCAAATGAATAACTCAAACCACGATTGTATTAAGATATTTTTCTCAATGCGACGCAAATGTTTCGAGTTGCTTGCATGATCGATAAAACACCACAAATGAATAACTCAAATAACGATTCTATTCAGATAGTTTCTTCAATCCGAGGCAAAAGTTTTGAGTTGATTGCATGATCGATGAAAATACGATAATGAATAATTGAGACCAAGTTTCTATTCAAATATTTTCCTCGGTACGAAGCAAAGGCGTCGAGTTGGTTGTAGGATCGATGGGAACACGAGAAATAAATAATTCAAAGTAAGATTCTATTCAGATTTTTTTGCCGGTAGGTGGGAAAAGTTTCGAGTTGATTGTATGATTGATGAGAACACGACAAATGAAGATTTTTAAGAAAGAGTCTCTTCAGACATTTTTCTCAGTACGGCGCAAAGTTTGTGGATTGATTAGATGATCGATAAAAAGACGACAAATGAATAATTCAAAGTAGGATTCTATTCAGATATTTTCCTTAATACGTGGCAAAAGTTTCGAGTCGATTGCATGATCGATGAAAAGCGTACAAATGAATATTTCAAAACAAGATTCTGTTGAGGTACTTTCCTCAACACGACGCAACGGTATGGGTTGATTGCATGATCGATGGAAACACAAGGAATGAATAATTCGAAGGAAGATTCTATTCAAATATTTTCCTCAATACGATCCAAACGTTTCTAGTTGATTGTATGATCGATACAAACAGGACAGATTATTAATGTTAGTAAGATCCTATTGAGATATTTTTCTCAATATAATGCAAATGTTTCGGGTTGATTGTATGATCGATAAATGCATGACAAATGAGTTGCTTAAACAATTAATCTATTCGAAAATTTTCTTCAATGCTAAGGAATAGTGTCGAGTCAATTGCGTGATCGATGAAACGATGAGAAATGTATAGTTTAAAGTAAGATTCAGTTCAAATATTTTTCTGCTACGACGCAAAGGTTTAGAGTTGATTGTATCATCGATGAAAACACGACCAATGAGTAATTTAAACAAGTGATGTATTCGAAAATTTTCCTCGTTTTGAAGTGAAGCTTTTGAGTTGACCGCATGATCGATGAAAATACGACAAATGAATAATGGAAACCAAGTTTCTATTCAGATTTTTTTGTCCGATACGAGGCAAAGTTATCGATTTGATTGGACGATCGATGGCAACACGAGAAAGGAAAATTTAACATAATTTATCTAGTCGAAAATTTTTCTGAATAGGAGGGAAAGGTTTCGAGTTGATTGCATCATCGATGAAAACACGAGAAATGAATGATAGAAAGAAAGATTCTATTCAGATATTTTCTGCGGTACGAGGCAAAAGTGCGAAGTTGATTGCGTGATCGATGAAAACAGGACAAATGAATAATTCAAACCACGACTTCATCGAGATATTTGCCTGAATACAAAGCAATGGTCTCGAGTTGATTGCATGATCGATGAAAGCACGACAAATGAATAATTCAAAGTAAGATTCTATTTAGATATTTTTCCCAATAGGAGGCAAAGGTGTCGAGTTCATTGCATGATGGATGAAAAGGAGACAAACGAATGATTCAAACTACGACTTCATTCAGATATTTTCATCGATAGGAAGGAAAGGTGTGAGGCGGATTGCGTGATCGATGAAAACAGTACAAATGACTATTTCGAACCATGACTCCATGGTGATATTAGTCTGAATGTTCAGGAATGGTTTCGAGATGATTGCATGACCGATGAAAATAAGATAAATGAATAATACAAAGAAAGATTCTATTCAGATATTGTCCCGTATACTAGAGAAACGTTTCAAGCTGATTGCATGATTGACGAAAAGGGAGCAAATGAATAATTCAAACTACGAGTTCATTCAGATAGTTTCCTCATTACGAAGCAAAGGTTTCGAGTTGATTACATGATCGATGAAAACACGTCAAGTGAATAATTGAAAATAGGATTGTATTAAGCTATTTTCCTCCAGGACGAGGCAAAGCTTTGTAGTTGATCGCATGATCAATGAAAACACGACAAATAAATAACTGTAACAATTGGCCTTTTCGAAAATGTTGTCCATTCGTAGCGAAGATTTCGACTTGATTGCATGATCAAGGAAAAGATGCACAATGAATATTTGAAACAAGTGATGTATTCGAAAACTTCGCTTGATTCAAACAAGGTATAGAGTTTATTTGATTTTCAATGAAAACACGAGGAATGAATAGTTCAAATAAAGATCCTATTGGGATGTTTTCCTCCATAGGAGGCATAGGTTTCGAGTTTATCGAATTTTCAATGAAAACACGACAAATGGATAGTTCAAACCAAGGTTCTTTTCAGATGTTTTCGCCGATAGGACTCAAAGGTTTCCAGTTGATTGCACGATCGATAAAAACACGAGAAATGAACAATTTAAGGAAGATTGTATTCAGGTATTTTACCCAATACGAGGCAAAGACTTCGGGTTAATTGCATTAGGATTGAACAGAGGACAAATTAATAATTCAAACCAAGATTATGTTGAGATATTTTCCTCAATACGAGACAAAGGTTTCGAGTTTATTGCATTATGTATGAACACACGAGAAATGAATACTTCAAAGAAAGATTCTATAAAGATATTTTTCCCGGTACAATGCAAAGGTTTCGATATTGTTGGATTATCAATGAAAACACGACAAATGCATAATTCAAATAAAGATTTTATTCAAATATTTGCAGGCATGGAGTAATCGTTGCGAGCTTGTGATATGAATGAAGAGCACATGATATGTTGGCAGTAGTACTGTAAGCAGAGCTGTATTCGAATACTGGAATTATTTCAGATGCATTTTGTAGAGTAAGCTGAGAAGTGAAGTCACCTAGAAATTGAACGAAGAGTACGTTTCTGTATTAAATGGGTCAGAAAACTGTTGTCATTGGCATCTCTAATTGCCGCCGCTTGTATTTTCCCGCAGCTTAGTGCCATTAATACCAAGAGAATGATCCAACAGATGAGTTGCTTGATTTTTTGCATTGTTCCTCGTTGATGCTGGATGTTTGATGAAGGAGTCGTCGCTGCGTATGAGCAAGTAGGTGAATGGTATGATCCTACAGTCGTGTTTCGGCTTTCTATATATGTTGATTGGGAGATATAGGAAGAGAAAAACGAATTTTCTCCCTGTAAAGGTAAGGGACAATTTCATTTTTTTCCCTGTAAAGGTAAGGGGACAATTTCATTTTTTCTTGTAGACAGAGGGAAAGATATGCTTTTGTCCATAGTGATGCTGGGTTAGATTCCCTTTTCTTTCAGAGGATGAGAAAGCTTTTTTCATCTAGACAGATGACATATTGTCATTACAAAATAGCCCGTTGACCAACAAGTACAGGGTTGGAAAAAATATTTTGGTAGGGGGGGGGGGTACCGCTATATTCTGAAATAGAGTTAATAATGAATTTTATACCAAACGAAAGCCCGTCAAAAATGGGGTTTATTTGTACTAAACAATAAGGGTTATGGAAACTTTCGTGTATTGAAACTGTCGGAGTTTAAAGAATTTTGCATAATGCAATCATTATACTTCATTTTTAGCGGGTTGTAAGACACAGAAAAAAGGAAATATTCTTTGGAAAAATTGAAAAGAGCATCCTTCTGGGGATCATAAGGCCTATCTGTGATTCAGAAGGTGCAATTTTCCTTTTGCGTTCTGTCGTCTATTACTTGTGATGACTGTGAAGAAAAAGATTTTTTTTATTTTTCTTGTCTTAGAAAGTTAGAGAACAGGAAAGTTCGAGAAGTTTATGAAATCACATATAAGGACATTTTCTAATCAATATCTTTCATCAAAAATCTATCCTTTCGGTGCATTAATTAAATCTAATCATTCTAAAATGGCTGGCACTTATGATACTAAAGAGCAGAGAATTATTGATAGAATCAAATGCATTGCTTTTCGTGAAGCTAGAGATGCTGGTTCAACATTTATTAATCGCCATTGTGTTGCGAACAAAGTTCATCGTTCGGTTCAATTTGTCACAGACTGATGGGGACAACCATATGATCAATGATTTACTGACTATTCAAATGCCGGTCGAAAGCTTAAATTATCACAAGCAAGTCAAGACATCATTCTTAAAGCCAGTGGTCGACAAAGAAAAAGTTGTTCCGATGTGGCGAAGGAGATTGCAGAAAAGCAAAAAGAATATGCCACTCGAAGAACAATTAATAATTACCGTCACAGAGAAGGATTAAAACCATTTTATGTTATTCCAAAACCGCTAAAATCTGAAACTCATATATCAGATCGATTATGGCTGTGCGATTGGTTAAAAGATTCATAAATGTCATAATACCATTACACTGGGTATCGAGAGCCTACCGTCAAAATACCCGCAGAGTAATCAAGTGTATTCACTTTCCCGATCTATAATTTACGAAGAGGAGTAATGACTTCAATACCCCTTACATAAACTATATATCGTACAGGTTGAGCGTTTTGAGTGGATTTGGTGTAACGAAGTCATTACCCTGGGGTAATACACCAAAACCACTCAAAACGCTCAACTTGAAAAAGTATATAGTTTCCATGGCACAGAGTGATATCATTACCCTTGGGGTAATTGCTGTTTCGCGGTGGATACCCGGTGTAACGGGATTATGACATCACTCTATAAAAAATATTTTATCCATGAGGTAAGTAACATCATCATACTCATGTAAACAATATTTATCGTTACTTTTCAATTTAAACAATGTTTTAGATGCATATGTACAAACTTGCTTGAAATATGTATAACGAAAAGGCGAAATAAAGTATATCCAAGAAGAAAAGTGCATTTTGATTAATGAATCATGACGTTTCTTTTCTTTTGTGAGTATGGTTTTGGTTTTTTTTCCCCATTGTTTACATGCGCTGATGAGATACTGATTCAAAACACAAGTAAGAGCAAGGTAATTACCAACAAAGTAATAGTAGATTGTTTAAGATCAAAGGATACCGTCGATTTTGAAAAAGTTTTGCAAAATTAATGAAATTTTTATTGAAAGTAGATATTGGTGAGATACATCGATGGTAAAATTTTCAATTCAAAAGGACTTGAGACAACCGAATTATAAAACAAGCAGTGATATATCGAAAAAAGCCAAAGATCCAAAGAACAGTATTCTTCATGAGACTCAAAGAAGATTATCGAAATTGCCCATTTCATAACGTAACGAATTGCTTTACACATAGCTAGATAGAAGGTTAAATTCTCTACAATTCACAATAACTGGGATTGTTTTTACAATGCTCTTTGTGAATTGAAAAATATGTCAGAATTTGCTAAGTTTAAACTTTTTCCTAAGAAATTTCAACTTCTTTTTGCAAACTCTACTTTCCAGTGTTGTTGTCATATCTCCATAAGAACGTCGTATCTCAAAATCAAACTTTTACAAAAACAGTATCATATTCGGAGCTCTTAATACATAAAGTTTCAAAAAAAATAACTTTAATTATGTAGATAACACGAGTTAGAAGTTTTTAATGTAATTTATATATATAAGAAAACAAAGAGAGACAAAAAGGAGAATGTTCAAGAACGAGGTGTGTTTTGAGCACCAAATCAAAAAGAACTAATATAAAAAGTAGAAAATTGATTAATTACTGTATTAGAAATCAATAAGATTTGTAACCTCCCTCCCGGTAATAGAAGATCCCCTATTAATTAATTCATTTTCTGCTAATTCGAAATTTTAATTAGTGAATTTCCGTCAAAATATGTCCAGTTCTCAGGATTTTAAGTTGAAAAACTGAGAAGAGTCACTTCTAAATTATGACTCGGCTCTTCAAACCCTGAGAATTCTGATGGAAATCCTAAAAATCACCTCAATTTTCTGGAAAACCTTTTCAATTAAAAATTTGGACAAGTCTGGAACATAATACAAGACCCTGGACTCTTCTATTGCGGGGAGTTCAGTAGATACATGTAAAGCTACTATATTTTAACATCCTTCATTAATACAGATTAGTCGCATGATGCAATTAGTGATTAATGTCAAACAAACCACTAGATTTTCCTACACAGTACGCCAATTGGTTCTGATATCATAGTAAACATTTATGCTGAGAAAACCTGTTCTCACTCTTCCTCTGGTTCTCACTCACATCCTCACTCTGGTTCTTGCCTTCTTAGATTATTCTGTATTAATGAAGGATATTAAAATATAGCAGCTGTACATGTATCTACCATAAGTCTTATTGATTTCTAATACAATGATTAATCAATTTTCTATTGTTTGTATTGGTTCTTGTTGATTTGGTGCTCAAAAAACATTTTTCCATTTTCAGTCTTTGGACTACCACTTTCCACCTAACATTGAGGAGTAAACAACCGAGACTTCAGTCTTGAAGTCTGATAAAATCTTTGAGCTGTAGCTTTTAATATAACATCTGATGCAAAAGTAATGGGACGAATGCCAACTTCTATGACTCTGCAATAGAAGAGTGCTAACAGAAAACGTTTATTTAAAAGAAGATAGAGAACTTTTTCGTC
>CAJNOP010004439.1:0-10492 GCA_905250075.1 Rotaria sp. Silwood1 | reverse complement strand
CAATCTGTCACGATACGCTACAACAGAATGTTGATTTATGACGATCGGTTCGTCAAAGCAAGAAGTTATTCTTGCGGTCTTTAGAAGAATTTCTATAGTAAATATCTTTATGGAGAATATTGAAAATTCAACATCTAAGTATCAGAGATCGTCAGCGCTTAACGGTGCTTGAATTTGGAACAAGTTACAGCGCTTATAAGCGATTGAGAAGGTAAGTGCTTGTAAGAGCTTGAAATTGGAAGAAATTACAGCGCTTATAAGCGACCGAAGCGATAAGTGCTTAAAAGTGCTTGGTTTTTTTGAATTTCAGCTCTTTTAAGCAGCTTAATGAACTTCAAGTGCTTGGAAGCGCTTAAAAATTAGAACTCAAGCACGTTTCAGCTGCTTAAAGCGGTTTAGGCTAACTTAAGCTGCTTAAAAATAGCTTACAATGGTAAAAATTTTCACATGGGTAACACAACAAACATGAAATTTTTCATGTAATCACATACGAGCAATTTATACACGTATGTGTTTGGAAACAGTTGCTATGCTTAGAGGCTAATCACATGACACGTCTCTGACTCAAAGTTGTAACCTGTCTAGAAATTTTAGAGCGATCGAGTCCGAGCAGTGATCGGCTGATCTAAAAAATAATTCCAGACCGGTAAAAACCGGTGAGTTTATGAAGTTTGTTCATATGATAAAAGTGATATTAGGAGTGAACTTTCACTCTAAATGCTTATAGACTTATATTCAGGAGAAAACAACTGATTTTTTGTAACATTTTTATCAATTTTAAAGGAAAATAATCAATGTAATAAAAAAAATCAAAATATCACTCATTCGAAAAGGTCTACTCTTGAACGTTTTAGACTTTTTCGTTTAGTATTTTCTTATAATTTAAATGTATAACTAGAAGTTAATTTTAAAAAAAACACGTTTCACACGTTTAGAGGACAAAGTCTTATCATGATAACTACAAAACGATGATGTTTTCGATTTTCCCGGTAATATTGATTTCCCTGAACTTTTTTATCAAATTGATCTTTTTTGCTTGAAATTTGATAGAAAATAAAAAAACAACAATTTGTCCTCAGCTTTTAATGGAAACATCCGATTAATTAGTTTAACCAATTTTCTCGAAAATAAACCTGATTCTAGTTCTCTTTCTTATTTATCAGTCTTATCTTTTCTGTAGCACATATTGCAGCGAGCTTTGTTCTCAATTCGCTTATAAGATTTCCAATAAGAAAACTAGGAGACAAACTAGGCTTGTGACCAATCGAGATCGTTGACCTGATTCAGTTCATCGGGCGAAATTTTAGACTGATCCAGTTCGGCTAGTGAGCAGCTAGTTCAAAACATCTATTAGGCCGGTGGAAACAAGCAGAATATGGTCCGCTTGTTGCGTCATTATTAATTCGCGAATAGGGATTATTTCAGAAACAGTCATTTACCTTTTCCGTTCCGATTTTTACAGATCATCATGAACGAATATCATGTTCTAGTTCTTCATATATGTTTGGTTTCTCAAAGGCAAATTCCTGAGATATTTCTATATAGCTCGAAAAAAGTGTCATTTACAGATCAACGGATTGCCACATTCCAGATTTTGAATTTTATTCACTTAACCTTTACCAATAGCGTAACGCTGCTCTCTCAAAGATGGCTCGAGCCTAAATTTTATCTTCACAAAAAATCTATGAGATAAGTTTAACTGAACTAATATAGTTTCGAATGCGCTTTTTAGAAAATAAAGCGTATTTGGATTAAAGAAATGAAATAGATTGAGGAACAGAAGAAAAAAATGTAGTTTTTTGAAATAAAATAGGTTGGTGATTTTTTGATAAGGGCATAAAAACTTGCTATCAACAAGTTTTATCTGAAAAATCTGTACATTCATAAAAAATATTTTAACCTGTAAAAACCGGCTGGTTCAACCGCTTCAGCCTGTTCGGACCGACCTAACTGGTTACAAATCTGCTCCGACTAGTATCCTCTAGTATATGCAGTACAAATATGAGACATAACTGCCGGTATTTAAAGAAAAATATCGAAAAAACTTTTATCGTATCACTTTTGTCTCACCTTGTATATGATCTATGCGAATTCTGAAATTTTGAGATCGGCTATTGCCATAACCGTAGCAAACTCATTCCTTAAACATAGACCAATAGAAATAGTATAGTTGAGATAGGTAGCAATTCGAGTTGAAAGTTTTTCAAAAGAAAAGTTATTTGTTATTTTTTTGTTATTAATAACAAATAACAAAAAAGTTATTGTTATTGTTATTAATAACAACCGAATAACAATAACTTCTCATCCCTACAATACAATATGCAAAAGTCAAATTATCAAGTTTTTTTTTTCAGAAATATAATAAAATAAATGCGGAAACTTCGGATTTAAATCCGAGAGTTATGTGTACTTCAAAAAGTGAATCATACAAATCAATCATCCTAGACTGTCTGAATATCAAAATTATAGTGTGAAATCTACCATTTAAAATGTTGATTTCTATTGCGCGTTGCCAAACCAATAGGACATGGGACCGAATACAGCTCAAGTTTGAATTTTTTCCCTTGATTTACCCGAAGAAAGTCGTTTTTCCTATAACTTCATTTCTATTGGTCACTGCACAACTAATAGTATTTCGATGGAAGTGCAGTACACATTCGAGTTCTCCATATCTGAAAACCTCGAAGTATCATCAGTGTGACCGGAAGATAAAGCTCTATTTGTGGATCCATTAGATCGTGGACCAAAATATAACCTAGTTCTCTTTAATTATCCTTGTCATAGGTAAGTCAACCTTCTTGTTTCTTTATGTTTTATATATCATTTTGTAGTTCTTGAAATTCTCTATCGAATCGTATATAATAGTTGGGGTTTTAATTGGCTATGATAGGAAAAGTCTTTTACGAAAGTCGCGATGGGTCCATTTTTCCACAGAAAGCTATAGGGAAAAATGGGTATTTTTGCAATAACTCAGGAACGACTCGGCCGATCCTTCTCATCTTCGAACTCGACCGAGATATTGTCAAGACTAAACTATATAGAAAGTTTCATCGCAATCTGGCTCTGCTGTCAAAAGTTATCATGTAAACAGCCAACCGGACGGACGGACACACTGACTATTCTATAGTGTGCTTACTTTTTGAGTACACAAAACTATGATTCAGTTCAAAACTAATATCAGATTCAGAATCAGCGTTAAAAACTGAGTCGATTTATATATTTTGTGAATAATTATGAGCAAAAAATGTTTTTTCGAAAAATCCCCGTACCCCCCCCCCTCAGGGATGGTCTGGTCAAAAATCACAATTTTTTCGATAACTCAGCCATTTCTTGACGGATCCTTCTCATCTTCGAACTCGACCGAGATATTGTCAAGACTAAGCTGTGTAGAAAATTTCATCGCAATCTGACTCTCGTTTCGAAAGTTATCTTGTAAACGGCCGGCCGGACGGACACACAGGCCGATTTTAGTAGTGTACTCACTTTTTGAGTACACTAAAAATGACCTTTGACAAAAAACAAATAACAAAAATTTCTAACCAATCATTTCTTCATTATGTCCTATTTTTGCATAACACGAGTGAGACAATCGTTTGACAAGACTGGCTTGGTTTCATTGAAAACCTAAGAAGCAGTTTGCTTGTGAACAAATTTTCTTTCATCACCTATTTCAACCTGAAAAAAAAATATTTTCTTAATTCGGGTTGAACTCTGTCGAATACTCGCATTCCAAAGAACTTAATTCTATCTAAACTATTAGCATTGCATTTGACAAGATGGCTGATATTTCATATTGTTGATTTTCACTTTCAACATCAGGTTATGAATCGAGAACAATATCTAGTTCATCTTTTTCTTCGTACAAGTCCGAATAATTCATTGAATTTATTCTTTGTATCAGAATGTTGTGAATATAGTTGTTAAATTGTTTCTTATTTGTAATCTTCTTTTCATCAAGAAGATTTTGAATTTTAAAACCCCATATTAAATTAGTAGCATCATTAAATATGTGTAGAACTGTATTTGTAATTATTTCTACATTGAATGTATCATGACTTGAAATTATATTATAAGTTTTTTTAAAATTCTTTTCCTTGTTTATAATGGGTTGGAAAAGCAAGAATACCATTCATTGAGAAAAATTCACTTTCAGTTTTGATTTTATTTAAGAGAGAAAGTTTCTGTGCATGTTAAGAAATTCTTGTACGGTAAAATTTACAGTTGACAAAAATGTTCCTGGCAGGGACCGTAGAGAGCGAAACACACCCTTACAGATTTGAGAACTAAATAACTAAATGTTCACTGCTTCTGTTAGTAACTTTTTTTTGTTACTAATAAGCAAGACACATAAGTTGACGATCATTAATTTCAGTACAGTAATAGGCATTATTAGTAATAAAGAACTGATGTATTTTTTTTATTTTTTCGATTATTTTTAATTCCATTAACTTCATATAAAGTAGAGTCCAAATCTACTTTTCGCATGTTAGCAATCCAAGTGTACCACCAGCGACTAACAAAAGCTGAAAGACCATGCATGATAAATTCGATGAATTGAACTTGTTTCTTTGTCATTGTATGTAATTATAATAGAACAAAGAGAGCGAAGATACAATACTATACCCTCAGAATTAGGAACATTAATTAAATTATTAATTACATCATCACTACATATCTTAACACAAGAACTGAAATTTTGGCGATCCTGTGGGAAAATGTCAGATTTTATTAAACCGTGTCGCGATTTTGGAACATTTTTAATTAATTTTGAGAGATAATCAATAAAAATGTAACTATTCCCAATTAATATATTAGCTTTCCGTAATAATAGCCGGTTACGTAATTTTGTACAAAGATGCGTGGCATCTTGAAAGCATAAAAGTCGTTGACTATCATTAAGAAAATATCAATTCCACTCCTTTTGAATTTGAACATGAGATGCATCATCATAACTGTTTAACTTAATGCTTGGTAGTATACCAAGAAAACCAATAACAAGGCGCATTACGCGCAAGTATCCTGGATTTTTAACAGTGAATAATTCGACAGTATGAACATTTTTTAACAAACTTTGTTCGGATATATATATCTATATATTCAACGACGGATAATATCAATTGATTTATATTCATTATTAGCTCCAAAGGCGGAAAGTAAAAATGAATTTGGTGACACTTGCATATTAGTGATGCGCTGAATCATATAGATATTAATCAAAGGCGAATAATCTTCACGAGAAAACCATTCAAGAAGCCTTCTAAAAGAATCTGTTTGATAATGTAAAGTAGCAGGTATTCTGTCATTTAAAGGTACAGAAAAACCCGCAAATGAATTCGTAAGAGTATCGTAAGATATTTTCTTAATAACTGATGTACAATCTTCTGCAGCGAATGCAATATTTGTTTTCACAGACTTCATATGTGTTGCTAACGAATCAAAACGAAATTCAGCTTCGTTTGTTCGAAGTTCTTTATTTAAAGGAAGTCCTTGCAGAGTTGATAAAGCTGGAAGAGAATCAGGTAGGTTCATTCGAACAAATTCACATCCTGTTTTTCCACTTAATACATTTAACGATAATGCGAATCAGGACACAGATCCATTTTAATGGTATGGATTTTTTGAACGACATAAATTGTTAACAATATTATCAAGAAAAAGAGCTAAAAAAGAAGTATCTGCAGAATTATTTTCATCAATTTGATCGTCTATCGTATAATATGCACTACTTGACAAAAGTATCCCCCATCGGATCTCAGCCACTACAAGAGCTGTGGCTCTAAAAACTTGGATATATATAGTTCTTGATCAATATAGGTCAGCGGCGAAACCCGCACCCCTATCGCTTGAGTCAGAAGAACGTTAGAATGCATAGGATTGAATTCCATTGTGGACTTCATAACTCCAGAGCAACAAAATCTTGTGAGCTGGAAAATACGTTATTTTGTAGCCCTATATAGTGGCTATCTTTTACAAAAATTTCATCGAAGTTCATTATGTTACTGTGAAGTTAGGTTAATTTTACTGTAAGAATGGGTCTGCTCAAAAACCGACCTGTCTCACTGTGTGACTTGTAATTCAGTGAGAGGTTGACAGATCGACTTGAAATTTTCAGGAAAAGCTGCGCCATAGGTCCTTATTGTTCTCAAAAATTTTCAGGATTATATCATTTATTAGAGAGAAATGGTCAAGGTGGAAAAGGCGGATTTTGGATTTCCGGATTTTTTTGGGATTTTTTTGGATTTTTTGGATTTTGATAATCCCAAAATCCACCACCAGTGCCCTATTGCAACTAGAGGAATTTCGAGCTGAAATTTTTGCCAGATGTAGGCCTTGCGGTTCTTAAAATATTCTAGAAGTTTTAGCGCAAATCGATGTTTTTTTCTGAAGATAATGTGATCGCAAGAAATACTCATATTTCACACCTCGGTCAGAAATTCCACTTTTCTTGGAAATTGATTATTTTGAAAAGGAAACATCCGTTTCCAATGAAACTTTTAGGATATTTTAAGGACTGCAAGGTCTACATATGATGAAAATGTCAGCTCGAAATTCCTTTATTTATGACGGGACATTGCTCATGGATTTGGGGATTTCCTGGATTTTTTGGGACTTTTCATGGATTGGCAATTTCGCAAATCCGCCTTTTCTCCTTTTGCTTCAGGAACAGTTGATAATAAGACAATTTCAGGAAAATCTTGAAAAATATCTTGAAGAACATGATTGTTGTTCACGGATGGCGATGGTTTTAATCATTTACATTTTGATGTATGTTCTTTACGACGTTCTTCGTGTTTTTGATAGAAAAGTTGATAAAAGTATCGAATACTACCATGACAACCTGTTTTTACTGTGTAACTATGATCATCGGCTTCAAAGCAAACAAGTCTTTTAATATTCTTTAAGGCCGAGCATGAAATCGAAGGAATAGCAAATACATGTTCCATATTGAGAAAGGAATATACGCTTCGAATTTCTCGAGCATCTGGCAATTTAGCTTCGGTTGATCCAGCAACTTTTCAACCACTTTGTAAAAAATCTGCATCACAAAACGAAAGTGTACTCAAGCAGACAGATATTTTTTGAAAAATGCGTTTGAACGCATGAGAAAGTGCTATTAAAATATAAAAAGTAGACGTTTTTTCTCACAGTCGCGGTCCCCGACTGTGAACGAAAAATGCCCATTTTTTCCCCTCTTTGTGCGTTTAAACACGTTTTCAGCGAGAACACGATTGTAACAGCGTATAAACGCATAAAGAGAACACTAGACGCAGTTGTCTTTTTCAGTTTCATTAGCTGTTATCATAATCATGATGATGAATTACGATTATGAAGAAGACAACTGCGTTTAGTGTTCTCTTTATGCGTTTAAATGCATTTTTGAAAATATTTGTCTGTTTGGGTATCAGCCGGTAAGATGGAAGTGTCAAAAGAAAGGTTCTGAAGAGACATTTATAAATATTAGATTCAGAATAAAGAGAAATATCATCAACATCTCATTGAAATAATTTTAATTTTGAAAATATTGAGATAGAAAATAATTTTATTCAAATATTTCGAGCTCACTCTGAAAACGAATTGATGGGAAAATGGGCGTTGGAGAAAATTGAGGTCAGCTACTCCTGGATAAATTCTCAATTCATTCCGTATGTTGAACATGAACACATCTGCATAGTGAGTCAAAGTATATCGAACGGCTCGTGTGTGTTTTGATCATATCATTAAAGTTTGCAGACCTTCAAATGATGTTTCTTTTAGTGATCTTATTTTGAAAATTTCTTGGCAATTGAGTGTAGCCTCACTAGACCTTATATTAGCATAAAAAAATAACGAATTATTTTTCGATACAACCACCTGGTTAGATTTGTAATTCTAATATTGTCACTATCATTCTGGATTTCATAAATTATATCTGTAGAATGTATTTTATGTCATCTATTGGAATAAAGCTTATATTTCTGTATATCATACATAAACCACTATAAACTTTCAAAAGAAGATATAAATATTGCAGATGTTGTTCTACAATTTTCTAGCTTTTTTAAAAAGATTTCTTTAAAAATAATTCAAGTCTTATAAAGTCATAAACAGCTTCTTCAATATAATTTATTTACATATGAAGATGTTCATTGACGATAATGTGATACTTGAATGAGCTTCAATATATCCTCTTTTTAAGGATACATCTGAAGAAAAATGTAATTATTGGCGTTTCTTGATTTTCTAACTAGAACACTCAAGCACTCTTGGTGGTATAGAACATTAATATTTTAACCTTTGTCGTTGAATTAACATTACCAGTGTCTTTATTCCAGTACCACAGCCTCGATGAATAATAGAACACACAGAGATATTCATCAATCGTTCAATTTTATTTATCAACAATAGCCTAAGCACATATCTTATATTAGATGTCATTTTGATGGAATAGTGCTACTATTCTGTATACTGTCTTTATAGAACAATAAGTTTTAAAACACGAGGAGATTGAATGAACACTATTTTTTATAAAAGTCGAATAATCGCAAGATTGCACTTATTCCTGTATAGTTGTCTTTTAAAACAATCATAAAATCCTAATCATTTCAACCTTAAATCTGGGATTCACATGGGATTTTTATGAGATTTTTGGGATTCTCATGATATTTTTGAATTCTCATAAGATTTTTAGGATTTCTCGGATTTTTACTGGGATTCAAAATCCTGAAAATCTGCCTTTTCTCCCTTGGAAATGGCACTATATTCAAGTTTCAGATGTTGTCACAGGTCTTGCTACTCGAATGTTTAAGCAAATGAGCTTATCTTTCGAACACATGATTAGCATGTAAAGAAGCACAGTTCTATCAAAAACAGTTACAAAAATTCATCAAATATCATGGAAAGTAAGACATGAACTTTAATAATCCGTTTCCCCTTCATTTTGATGACCTTTTATCGTAGTATTTACCAGTGTCAAAAACTTTCTCTGAGATAATGTCTTGGTCATACAGAGGAAGTAAACGATATCTATCTATCAAATTCAAATTTGTTAAGGGTCCTCTAACAGTTTTCATGACAATGATGAATCAGAGTAAGCGTGAAAATAGGAACGAGAGTAAGAAAGAGTATGTAATTATGAAAGGGATGCGAATCCTTATTTGCACTCCCTATATTCCTCAGTTTTATCAGAATAAGAGAAAAAATGGACTATAAAAGTTCATGTCTTACTTTCCATGTTACCTGATGAATTTTTACAACTTTTTTTGATAGAACTGTGCCTCTTTACATGCTAGTCATGTGCCCAAAAGATGGGCTCATTTGCTTGAGCATTCGAGAAGCAATACCTGTGACAACATCTGAAACTTGAATATAGTGCCATTTCTCTCTAGTAAATGATATAATCCTGAAAATTTCAAGTTGATCTGTCAACCTTCCACTGAATTACAAGTCACACAGTGAGACAGGTCGGTTTTTGAGCAGATCCATTCTTACAGTAAAATTAACCTAACTTCACAATAACACAATGAACTTCGATGAAATTTTTGTAAAAGATAGCCACTATATAGAGCTACAAAATGACGTATTTCCCAGCTCACAAGATTTTATTATTCTGGAGTCATAAAATCCACAATGGAATTCAATCCTATGCATTCTAACGTTCTTCTGACTCAAGCGATAGGGGTGCGGGTTTCGCCGCTGACCTACATTGATCAAGAACTATATATATCCAAGTTTTTAGAGCCACAGCTCTTGTAGTGACGGAGATCCGAGGGGGAATACTGTTGTCAAGTAGTGTAAATCATCTAATACAAGCTTTTATTTTTATATTTGATTACAAAAGACTACTTACTTTTATTATAAATAAAGTTTTAAAAATCAGCCCAAAACCATTCTTTAGCTCTAAAAACTTGGTTATATATCTAAACCAATTTTGCTCTACAAGATGGGATAGTTTTCGTCTAAATCTGAGATTATTGATAGATCAGTTATATTGGATTTCGGTCATGGCTCTCGTACAATGGCTCAGAGGTATGTACACTGAATACAAACCTGAGATACAGAGAACAATAACGAGTAAATTAGTTAAAGAAAATCTGAAATTCTTTTACACGGATTTAAAAAAAAAACAATTTTGCAGCATAATATGATTAAAAAGAAAGTAATAACTATATTATTCTACTAGAGTTCATAATTGTTCTTAGTCACACAAATACAATCAGTTTACATGTTCATAAATAGTAGCATCGATAAGTAGTTACTTGCACTGATTCAGTAAAATCGTCAAATCGTTAGAGTATTTATTGACCACTGCCAAATCTACTTTGCCATCTTCATTAAAATCAGCTGAGATGACACATGACGGACTACTGCCAACATTATATATTATAGGAGTGTAAAAGCTGCCATTCCCATTGTCCAATAGCACGCTCACAGTATCGTCCAAGTAGTTGACTGCCACTATGTCCTGCTTTTTATCGTTATTGAAGTCACCAGATATCACAGAAACTGGACTGAT
>CAJNOP010004438.1:0-10493 GCA_905250075.1 Rotaria sp. Silwood1 | reverse complement strand
TTTTTTTCTGTAAAGACAATGGAATAAGAACATTGATGTAGAAAGAAGATAAAACACTCTCATAGAAGACATATCATCAAAGGCACAATGTATTTTTATATCAAAAATCTTATTAGCAAAAACTAATGTAGAGTTAACTGATTAATTCTTAGGAAGTTTCAACCGTTTCATTCAATCAAATTGTCATTATTTCTTTATCATCGTTGTTCAAAGTAAAAAATTTTACATGATGCTATACATAGTTTTTTTACACATCTTTAGATTTACATTGGTCTAAAACTGTGTGTTTGTAAAAACAATGGCACCTATGATACTGAAGAAATATAGTTATCATAATATTTTATACGGATTTTAGACAATTATTTTCTTGACTACTTGATTTTTTTGTGTACTACTTATTCAATTGAAATCTACATAACCTTCTCTTCTATCTTGAGGATGTGGGTGTGCGTGTGCGTTTAGGTATGGCTGTGCTTGATGTGACTGAAGCCCTTCTCTTCGTCATTACACACATTCTACACCCACATCCACATCCATAATGAGAAAAAAATAGATCTATAAAATAGAAATTCTGTGCCCTTAGTATGATCATATTATAGTTTAAAAAAATAATCTTCTTTCTTATAAAGATATAGTTTGTCACTTGCCTATGTGTTTGATGACGATTGAACACCGATCATACTGTGACCTGTCATTGCGAAAACCTGAGTGTAAGTGTACTCGAAAAAGATGCTAATATCCATATTCACACTCGTCTCTTCTTCGATGACGATAAAGAGAAAAGAAATTGAAATGTGATTTGACGAAAACATGTAGGCGATAGCACTCGTGCTGCGCTTTTTCAAATCCATATTCAAATCTTGTGTAAGAAAACATATTGTTCACTAAGTTCTCCCAACATCTGTCATGCGGATTAACTTTTAGACTTTGAAATATGAAAGGATTTGTTTTGTGCTCTGTTTACAGATGAAAATGTTCGATTCAGACTAAATATGCCACTTTATCTTCAGCGTTAAAGATGAAGTGAGTCAATTTTCCTATTTTTTCATACTTAATGAGGTATAGTTTTTTTAAGCTGAGAAAGTTGCAGAATAGTCAAGCAAAGTTTATCAAAAAAAAGCTTAATCCGTAAAAATCCCCATGTTTCAGATCTATTCACTTCAGGTTTTATTCTTTTCTTGAGTAGATGACCTTTATACACTCACTCTGGATGCAACTGCAAACGATCAAAAATTATTGTCAAAGAGAAAAATATAAAAAATAAAACCCAAGAAACTTTATTTTAACTCTTATATCAATGTTAAAGTGCTAGATCTATTTCAAACTGAGTCAAACATTGTATCTTCGAGAATAGTGATATTATTCTCTTTTTCCTTACGCAATATTATTCACTTTTCTTATTTTCCTTCTTCAAAACCAAAGTAGAGGTAAATCCTGTTTTGCATGAATCTAAGTTTCAGAATTTGCTCTATATACACTATCTTTGTAAACCTTTTTGAAGAACGCTATCTGGACGACGTTAACCGATATTGCCAATCATTTTGTTTAACTTTTATTTTTTTTCTTTTAAGTGACCTTTTATTGGATGTGCTCGACCAAATACTCTATTTTCATTACTATGATTCAATCTTCATGCGATGCATTGCATAAGTCTTTAAGCTTGCATAATGATGTTGACGTAAAGACGTTGTCGATGATGATAAATTCATACATAACTTCTGAATTGCACAAAGAAAAGCTTACTTTCATTAGATTCTATTGACAGCATTGTGTACTTATGTATGACAGTACAACTTCTGATATATATGCTTAAACAACAAGCACAAGGTTGATTCATATGTTACGTCAGCTATTCAAATTCATCTCTTGGGTTGATCAAACGTGAGAGATTATTCACAATCTGAATCCAAATAACGTTTAAAAGTCTTCTCACATTACACAACGAAATATAAAATAAACTTTACAAAAAATAGCGTAAGAAAAAAAAATAGAGATCAGTTTTTTATAGATAAATAAATAATATTGACAAAAAACTGTAGTAAGAGAAAAGAAGCTTAAAATAACAAAAAATCAACCGTTGAAATAATTGATTTTTTTCCTTTTCTTTGTTCAAAGAAAGGCAACTATGTTGTTCAGATAATAGTGTGATGTGGTATTGTGCAATATATCTCTTAAGATTCCTTTTTTTCTTCCATGAATATTTTCTCAATCGTTCTGTTTGTGTTGAAAATTCCAAGAGTTCTTTCTTTTTCATGCTTTTTACTAATTCATTTGGATATTTCCCACCTGATGATCCTAAATATGAACAACGTTTGAACAAAAAGATTCACTGTTCTGTGAAGCAATCATCCTGTAAGAGCTTTTCTTCCAAAAAAGCAACAAGAAAGTTGTTGCACAATCGTTTATAAAAAGGTCACTTTTCGTTTCTCTTTGATGGTAAAAACTGATTACAGGGTGTATTTCATCCGCTATTTTCTTCAAAATTGAATTAAGGAAAAGTTTTTCTGTTTTGCATTCTAGATAAGAGTGACACTTTCACTTTTTTTCTAAAAAGTAAGGAAAGTAACAACGTTCCTTTCCCAACAAGAAAGGAAAGCAAAAAAACTTGAACACAGGGGAATATACAGCTCACGCTCACGAGCGCTTATATGAGCATGAAAGTTTGTCCTGCCTCAAGTAGAGAAGAGACGTTACAAGTTATTCACCTATTACCTTATCAAGTAATTAGCAATGGAAACTTTGCGAATTTATCAAAAGGAAAGGCCATTTTCTAAAAATAACAATTTTTTATACAGTTTGACCAAAGACAATCAAGGTTGAAGAATCCGAATCTGGGACCGGTTTTTCGAGATGTTGGATTTGATTTTTTACTAAAAAATAATTTTTTTAATAAAAAAAGGTTTCTAAAAAAAAGCAAATTTAGAGTTTAAGAAACTAATTACTGATTCAGATTCTTCGACAAGATTGCCTTCCATCAAACTTTAGGAAAAATTGTTTTTTTAAAAAAATAACCTTTCCTTTTGATAAACTGACAAAGTTTTCATTGCTAATTACTTGATAACATAATTAGTGAGTGAATGTATTCTCTCTTCTCTATTCGAGACAAGAAAAACGCTCATGCTCATACCAGCATTCATGATTGTGAGCTGTACGGTCGCAGTGTTCAAGTTATTTTACTTTCTTTGACTTTTATGTTACCTTCTTTCATTTTCTCTTTCTTTCTTTCAGCTTTTTTTTGCTTTGTTTAACTTTTATTTTTCTCTCTTTCAATTTCTTTTTACTTTCTTTTACTTTTTTCGTTTTCCTTTACTGTCTTTCAGTTTCTTTTTACTTTTCTATGTCCTTTTAGAAAGTACACAGAAAGTAAAAGTGCCACCCCTAATTCTAGATATATAAGGTCTAAATAAACTTTCTATTTGTGATAGTCTATATAAAATGGCAACAAATGTAAGTAATAGAACTTAGAGATGGCTGTAAAGAAAGCATTTTCACATCCTCTTGATATTCTGATCTTCATTCATGTAGAACATGTCAGAAACAGATCTAGATCAACACAAGCGAAAAATATTCATTCAAAAACTAAGTCCTGACACGACAACACGATCGTTAGAAAATTATTTCTCTAAGTATCTAATTGAGTGGTGTAAAGTTCCACTTGATGAATCAGGTAAGATGGTAACGTCATTTCTATAATTGATATGAAACAAAGGCTTAGATACAGCATTTCATCAGTGAAATAAAGAAATATTAATAAAAGATGCATTGTGTTATCTTTTAAAGGTAAAAATAAAATGCATGGCATTGTCATGTTTCGCAGCGAAGAAAGTGTTAATGCTGTTATGTCACAACGTTACCATCAAATAGATGGCAAAGAAGTTTTTATTCATCGTTCAGTTCCAAATCAAGGAGCACTGAAAGATAATAAAGCAATTCAGTATTTGATTGTTTCCAGTTCAAACAGTCAATCATTGGTTGAATCAGATATCAACAACCACTTTTCTCAATACGGTAAAATATGTAAGATTAGTCATTTGAAAAATGAAGACAATGCATGGATTCTTCATTTTGATTAGTAAGTACTAGAATACAATGAGTTTGTCGAATTAATATTTGTTTCGATTCAGTTATGATTCAGTCGACCGAATTCTTTTGCATTCTCCACACCGTATTGGAGGAATCGATGTCAATGTTAAGAAAGATAATCGAAATTTCTCTCATAGAACTTTATCTACATCAGAAGCGACGCCAAAGACCGATAACAATAACAGTGAAGTAGTACTGAAGAAATCCAATTTGAAACAAGTGACCATGAGTAGGTCTATGCCTTTTTATCTCAAATTCAAGTCCTTCTGTTTTCTATTCAGATGAACAAGTATCTTGTCTTAGTCTACCTGCAAAAAAATATCGCATTCATATAACAAATTTGCCGGCGAATATAGATGCTGAAATATTATCACAAGAATTCGATTGGGATATTTATGATATTGTTATGAATTCATCCAACAATGATCGAGCATTATCAACAGAATGTTGGCTGAAAAATACCAATGATGAAAGAGAAGTGGACAATTTTGTTCAAAGGAGGAACGGACGAAGCATCCGAGGATCAATCATTCAATGTGAGAAAGAAGAAGATGAAATAGAATTCTGTAATAAATTTCAATTTGGTCTGTGTGAAAAAAGTAGTGATGAATGTCATTGGGAACATATACCTTGCACAGCAAACGGTACTTGTTCATCGACTTGTCCTTATGGTCATGCATGCGGAATGAAGACAGTACACGATTTTCTGAATAGTAAGTCAGATTTTCAGTTAATAACATACAGTATTAGGATCTCAAAAATGGATAAAGATGGAATACTGTATACTGGTGGGTGTGGGTGTGGGTATAGAGTAAGTCATCACCCACACCCACACCCTAGGTTTGCGCGACATTTCACTGACGGCATTTCGGTTTGGCAACAATTACAGAAAAAATCTGTCCTTCTATTTATTATTTATTCTAGTGACGAGTACTGACTATCGAATCAAAATCACTGGTTTTCGAACGGAAGTTACACCACAAAATCTCAATCAACGATTAGGTTCAAACAACTATTATGTCGATCGACACCATGATCGTATTGGTTACGTGGTCAAAATCAAAACTATGAAATATGCTAAACAGTTGATGACCAAATGGCATAATAAGAACATCGATGGTCAGCTAATTAAATGTCAGTTGGAACTCAATCCAATCTCGTTTGGTCATCGTCATCGCTCTCAATCACGAGCAGCATCCACTGATGGAGAATTGAAACGTAAACGTTGCCGCAGCCGTCCACGAGATGCTTGCAGTGTCCAAAGCAGTCAAGAAACATCTGATCTCGGCGATAATGGCAATAGTTTGTCAATAACATTTGACAATCGAGAAGTGGATAGAGATCGTCGTATTTGTCGCAAAGCTTTTGATGATATTACTCGAACTCCATCGAAGACTGACCTGCATCATGCAAGTTCATCAGAAAGTATCTCATCATTGGTAGAGATGAAATGTAAGTTCTTCTGCACGACAGATGTAACGGGCTTCTAGACTATTGTCTTCTGTTACAGATCAGTTACCAAGCGATGTACCGACAGATGAATGGGAAATAACGAGAAACGCACTGCATAGTGATGGAAAAGTATTATTGATACGTAGCAAAGCAGATCGAAAACGTCTTGCCGTAATCAAGATCTACTCAAATCAATCGTCGACAGACTTATACCGAGAAGTAACTGTAATGAAAGATCTAAAAGGTAAGATGAATATGGAGAAAAAATACTGATAATCCACATATATATTAATCAACTCTATTGCAGATGTGAAAGGCGTCACTCAATTAATTGAATCAGAGAATACATCGAACAATCTTACTCGACGATGCGTTGGCAAAGCCAATCTATGGATAATTATGAAACGTGCTCCTGGGTATTCATTAAAAGAATTCATGGAACGAAAATGTCGAGGCGTCCTTGAACTTTCAGCAGCCATCCAAGTGTCCCTGAATTTAGTAAGAATCCTCCAGGAGGTACATAGCAGAGGCATTTTCCATCAGAATTTATCGCCTGAAAATATTATGATCGAATGGGATTTAAAGAGTACATCGATTAATCAAGCTCCATTGACCGTACTGAATTTCAGTCAGGCTGTCATCATATCGACCGGAAGAGATACAGCAATTGTATCATCAAAACAAAAATGGTATCAAGTACCACAAACGAATGTCAAAAGATTGAGTTCGACGATTGATGGATCCGGAGTTTGTGCGATTCTTTTTTGGTTACTGACACAGATGGATCCTCGACATGAGAATCATGAACTTCCTCATCAAAAAGCTCGCGATAAACTGAATGACATGATTAAAAGTGCTGTCAACTCTACAAATTTGCAGCAACAGTTGAAAATGTATCTGATGGACACATTTGATTGTGCTTTCGGCTATCCAAACCATCATCCATGGACGATCAATGACCTCGAATGTCGATTAGAGTCGATTCATCAATTATTGATACCAAACGTTCCACAACTGACTACAATAAGTGCCATTTTCCAAGAACTGGCATCGATCTCCAATGCATCACCAATTCCACCTATCACAATCAATGACACCCAAAGATATGCCTTTGAAAAAGCATCAAAAGCATTCTGTCAGGCAAAGGAGTACTTCTTACAAGACGGGCAAAATCAATTTGAATGGTCCGATGGAAATTGTACATGGGTTTATAGTCCGCATAGTTCGATCAATGAATGTCGCAATGATGATGTACTCACCTATCATTCATTTCGTGGAAGAACGACCATTACCTATTCGGTCATAATCACATGTCTAGCAAGTTCTATTGAAGGAGTTGTGATGGCATTATCTATTAGCAGTAATATCAATGGTAAAACGATTCGAATGCCTATTGGTCAATATTCAACGGCTCAAGATTATGCTACAGATGTACAAGAGAATTTTAGAACGGAATTGAAGAATCTTCTTTTAGCTGTCTACAAAGAACGAAAACCTATAGAACATTAATAGAACACTATATTCGCTTGCCACTTTTTATATTGAAAAGTAGCAAGGTTCTTATTAAAGAAGTGTAATCGATCAAGAATAATAATAAATATAAGAATCTAATGATATCAGATGGAATGTTTTGGTTTTATTTGCTGTTACATGCACATTCCCATTTTATTTCAATAATTTCTCATCTGGAGACAGAAATTTTATCTTGTTGTTTTTTCTGATTTAGCAGCAAAATTCTTAGATATCTGGGGTGTGGGTATTAGGTGTGGTCATGTATGTGTCCTCACTAGAGTGGGTATGGGTTGGAGTCCTGCGGGACAAACTTTTTTCGTGTCCCGAATGCCGTCCGTCCCATCTAGTAAATTTTTGAATCGTCCTGAATCCCGTTTGTCCCGTTCCAAAAAATTTTCGAAATGTCCCGATTCCGAATGTCCCGTTAACTTAAAAGCGACTAACTGGACTTTGTCCACTCGTCGGGTTATTGCTTCTCACTCGTTTTGTTGCCATGACAAATCCTTTTTTTAATGTGGGTTATCATCCTCTTCTCGAAGCATTAGTCATGACTCAAGCCAGTCACTCATTCTTCAAACCTAGCCATTATTTCGAAACGAGAAAAAGTTTACCGAGATCATGAAAAAGTGACGAGTGTTTACTTGAAATCGGTTTTTCAAAATCTCGATGCAGCTCAGAATCTATCAAAATGCGCAAAACAATAATTAACAACTGCGAGTTTCCTTGTACGGTCATACAAGACTCAATCTAATAAGAAACATTGATATTTCAAATACTACATGCAATAGTTTTCTTATATGGCAATAGTTGGTTTAAACTAATTATTCCTTAAATTGTCACTTGAGCCAAGATAGCTGAACGCAGATGAAGCTCATTGTTTGTTTCTCTCAAGGAGTGAATAGTGAGTTCCAGAATCCTTGAATTCCAAGGATTCCCTATTGTGTCTTACTCGATTCGGTAGAATTATATAGGATTCCAATTCTGAATTCCATAGAATTTGAAGATTCTGGAATTTCGCTATTCATCTCTTGTTTTCTGTACGAAAGACGATAATTTAGAAATAGAAGATGTCGCACAGGATCGTACTTTGACGTTTTTCTAGCTCTTGCAGGCAGCCGCCTTCTTTATTCGGGGTTTGCTCAAGTAGAAGTCTAGTTTTATGTCTGGTTCATTTCTCTTTTATTTTATTTAAATGTTAAGATATTTTCATACAAACAATTAAAATGTATGGTACGTTTCGAGATAGCGATTGAAAAAATTCGGGACATTCTTTTTTTTCGATTTTGTCCCGATCCCGAATGTCCCGTCCCGAAAATTTTTGTAAATATCCCGATCCCGATTGTCTCGCTCCAATTTTTTTCGGGATTCGGGACTGTCTCGCAGGACTCTAGTGTGGGTGTGTTGGTGTGGATATGGGTGTGGATGGGTGTGGGTGTAGGTGCGGGTGCAGGTCTGGGTGTGGGTGCGGGCGTGGGTGCGGGTCTGGGTCTGGGTGCGGGTGTGATTGTTCTTGTTGAGAACAGCCGCACCAAACACTCAACACCTACACCCACACCCTTTTTGTATTCAATAAGTATAAGTTGTTGAATACGGTTAGGAATTTTTTCTCAAACATTGTTTTTTCTGAAACAAATTATTCTGAAAATTTTGATAATGCTGGCAATGTTATGAAAACTTTATGTATTCATTTCATATACTTCGACTATCATCGAATCTTTAGATGAATACTGTTTATAACGTTTATGCAAAGTATGTTCATACTGTTGTTTGATGAAAAAAAAAGTTCAAAACATATTTCCAATATTTTAAGTGTTTTATTTCAACTTAATCTTAATATGACACTACTTGATAAAATGCATTTGACATTATAGTAAATGCAGTCATATTATTAAAAAGAGACCGTGCAATTTATGTTTTTCGTTATGAATGAAAAGAGTTTTAGGCAGAAAGAAAAATAGTGTCAGGTGTCCATCATCACATAACATAACCATATGAATATTATTCTCATCGACGGTAGTGAGAAAAATAACATATTGTACATGTATATATATAGACTGCAAGAAGACGAAAATGATTGAATGGCAAAATAATCATGCGAGATGAACATTTTAAAAAACAAAGATATTAATATTCTCGATCTATCAGATAAAATATTACGTATCATTTTCAATAAATTGAATAGGACCAATATATTTTATTCATTGGTAAGTGTAAATCAGCGATTTTATCGACTAACACTCGATTCTCTCTCTATATATATTCATCATCTTAAGTTTGTGATCGAACGATCCGATATTGATAATTCTTCGATAGATGTTCACATTCTTGGTAAAATTTGTGAAGAAATCTTATTTCGAATTAATGAGAAAGTAACCAAACTTACTTTTGATGCATTTTGCAAGAAATGTATTCTTGGTGCTGTTCATGATCGTCAACTATATTCTTTATCATTGGTCAATTTTCAACCTGATATACTCTTACGATATGTATCAAGTATGATCAAGAATTGTACTTGAGTTCATCAAGCGTTGATGTTTTTATTTATATTTCAGATGGCAGAATATCTCGTCTTCTTAAGAATCAAATTACACATCTTACTGCTGATATTTATTCTGTGACAGCAGAAATATTTAATGAAAATGAAGGAAAAATATTTCAATGGATATTATAGTTCGGTGAATATTTAACTGATTTGACCTTTTCTCAACAATTCTCAAGAAATTACCTAACATTTTCGTCTTCGACTATTTCATATCTATGTTTTCTATCTTCAACTCTCACTAAGTTGACAATAAAAATCAATAATTTTGATGATTGTCTTTTTCTTCTTAATGGATGTCTTGAAGCTTTATCTACGTTGATAATTCGTATCAAGATAATTAATTGTTTATCATCGACGACATATAATACTACAGTATGTATAAGTACAATCATTGAATAGAAACAAATTTGTCATTGAAATCTACTGAATAGAGGCAACTGTCATGTTTATTCTCTTTCGTATCTATTTAAGAATTTCTTGTTCATGAATAGCTGTTTTCAAGGTGGTCAATTTGATAAAATTCGAATGTGATTAATGTATGATGAACGTCCATTTGAAAATAAATTATTCAAAATTATCTCTCAAGACTTTCCTTTGCTTCAAATATTAATCATACATAATCTTGAATAACAAGAAAATGATCAACATCATTCGTCTATATTGATTACATTTAATCATCTGTTCACACTCAATCTTAACAAAGCACACCAAGACTATGTCATACAGTTTCTTTCTGACAAAAACACTCATTTACCTTGTTTAACAAATCTTGCCATTAAATACAAAACATTACCAACTGTAACAAATAATTTTACCAATAATGCAATATATGTCAATTGTGCTGAACTAAACTGTCTATATACAATGTGAGCTATGTGTGTCCATAAAACTTTAATTCATATTT
>CAJNOP010004437.1:0-10496 GCA_905250075.1 Rotaria sp. Silwood1 | reverse complement strand
CACCACTTCTTGCTATTTCATCAATATGAAGGTTTGCAGCAAGTTTTGCTGTTCTGTTTGATATTAAACCTGCTTTAATTCTTGTTGACTTCTTGGACATGGTGGTAAAATTAATTTAGCATGTAGATTTGTTTCAAGTAACTAAAAAAATATATTTTATTTTGAATTATGAAATTTAACACGAGATTAATATTGATTAAATGTATGTCTATCTTAATACTTCATATCTAACATATCAATTAAATAAAGAACAAGTAATAACATCTTTGTTGAAATCTCAGTCTACCGACCTATTTCTTTTTTGACATAGAATATGAGAAGTCTTCTTACTTTTTTAAAATCTACATTCAAATGGATATCAATCAAAGCAGGAACACTAAATTAACTATAACATGGTAATTTCTTGTAATCTATTTTCAAAAAAATCTTATCTGTCAATATCAAAAGCAACATCGATAATTATCATAAACTTCTCTATCCCATAATACGGGAAAATCTTTAGATAAAGGATATGGGATGCGTCCTTTTTCGTCCTTAATCATGTGTCAGGATGTAAGGAAGATAGGGACGAAAAAGGACGCACCCAGAATATGCTAGACATAATTAAACATTCTTAGATATTATTTAGAATCTCAAAAGAATTGATATACTGGCACGAAAATTTATAACTAGATTTCAGGACTTTTATCTGAAAATATTAGAAAACTATAAAATTTTCTATATTGTTTTGTTTTTTTTTCTAAAGACCTTCAGAAGAAGTATTAAGATGAGAATTTTTTTTGTTGTCAATAATAAATTACTTTTTCATCAAGTGATTCCAGTGTACAAGAAGCGCAACAAATTTAATAATTTTCTCTTAGAAAAAAGAAAAGAACAATCTAAAATCTTACTTTGATTTCATTGTCTAAGAAGTTTAATGCATTCTTCAACATCTCCTAATAGCATTGGAATCTGATCTTGTAAATAAATAAAAGTTAATTTTTCCCAACAATCTTTACCATCTAATTTTGGTCGAACTTCTGTATGAAAACAAAAAAAACAATATTTTCATTAACTTTTGTTCTATAAATAGGTAAATCAACTGTACAAATAACTCCATGATCACCATTAATAAGTGCATACTTTATCATTTGACCATATTGCTTTTTCTTATACTTGCTAATGAGCGCTTTTGTTGAGCATCATATAAAATAATATCATAATTTTCACGAATTAATAAAAGACGTGTACCAACCTAAAAAATTAATGAAAAAATTTAAAAAAAGAAACAAATTTAAACTTACAATATAATTTTTTTATCAAGAAAAATAAATTGATTTCGAGCAACCCATATAGCATTCAAATCAGACAAATGACGCCCTTCAGGTTGACAAGTTGCAATAATTACAATAAATTCATATTTTACATATTAAAAATTGCGAATATATGATACAAATTTTTCCATGTTGTTGCTGATCTATCGAACAAAGAGAAAAGAATTCAATGATGAACACATACTTGAATATTGTGTGTTCGTCTGCTTCGTGTGCTCACAAACGAACATGACACAGACAAGAATGAAAAACAGGCCTAGACAATAATGTTTTTTTCTTTTCTTCTCTCGTCCGTAAGTTATGCTTCATGTTGTCATTGATGATCAATGATAATGTGACATAATGAGTGTGTATGTCAATTAAGCATTATCCATACACATACATTGAGATACTGTAATTGAATTTATCTCAATGTATGCGTGTATGTTGATAATAGCTTAATTTTTATCATCTTTTCATCACTCTCTGACGAGAAAAAAAAAGAAAATTATCGACTTTTTAACGTATAAATATGAATGATTTTCCATGTAAAAATCATTCAATTTATTGAATCAAATTCTAATCTTTTCTTTTTATATTTTAGAATGATTTCGACGATACAAAATTATACAATTCAAATCAATACAACACAATAAAAAAATGTAGGTATCAGTTTTTATTTTTTTCTTCTTTTTTTTTTCTTTATTGGATCATACAGAGGCTGGTAAGTCCTCTTGTGATCTTTTATATTCATGTTTTTCTTTTTCTTTTCTTTGTTGAGATGAGAATAGTTAGGGTGAGTGAGGTACGTTGAGTTTAGGGTTTCGCTTTATAAGAAGGACTTCCGGGTAGTCCCTAAAAGCCTGGCCAGGAACTGTCTTGGTGTCCGTGGCACACGATCGGGCCCCCAGACTCACTGACATATGACATCGGATGGGTGCATGTGGAGGATGTGAGTCGTCCCGAGAGTGCATGAGCATTACGCTCGCCACGGCTCCACCAGGATGGTTCCTGGTCGCGCGCGCGCGAAGAGAATAGAATAGCTATGAATTCATTTTTTCATTCAATCACGATTTATTTGAAAGAGAAAGAGAACAAAAAAAAAAATTTAATCATCGTATTGAATTTCATATGATATCAAATTTTTGTACTCGATGATTTCCGAAATCGACGACATAGAGATTACCATGTCGATCGAATGATAAACCAACGGGACGATAGAGTTGATTTGACCGTGCTTCTTCATCGTCTCTACCAACAATGACACTTCCTTGTGTGGCTCCTTTTGGCCAACGCATGATTTGATTATTCCAAGAATCAGCCACATAGACAGTACCCAATTGATCGACAACGACTCCTAGAGGACTATTCAATTGTGTAAGACTATTTCCTTCTCCTTGACCACCGGCTACGACAATGCCTTGTTTTGCACGTTCTTCCCATTTCATTACACGATGATTGTAACAATCAGACACATAAACTGAATGATCTCGATCGACAAATACGTAGTGGGGATTAGAGAGTTGATCGAGACGATTTCCTTTTCCATTGCCACCTGCAACTACTGTTCCTTGAGTATCACCAATTTTATATCGTCTCACTTCATGTTTTTCAACGTCAACGACATAGAGAAAACCATTGTCGTCCATTGTCAAACCACAGCAAGAGATATTTGAAATAATTGTTTCTCCACGAGTACCATTTCGACGAGGCCAACGAACTACTCTTTTATTCTCTCCATCGCATATGATGAGACTATCGCTCTCTTTGTCGATAATCACATCTCGTGGCCAATTTAATTGATGAGCTCCATTTCCACCAGCAACTACTTTTCCATTCTTTGCACCAAATTTCCATTCCACAATACGGTTATTCCAACAATCAGTGATATAAATCGTTTGATCATCGTCGACGTACAAACCCGATGGACGATTGAGTTGATTGGTTTCACTGCCTAGTCCATTTCCTCCAGCTACAGTGATACCATTCTGTGTCCATTTTGCATTCGGATGAATATCAATGGAACTTGCACACATTGGTACTAAAATGAAACAAAAGTATGGAGTAGAAATAAACATCGATTTCATTGAAATGAATCATTCTCAATTGTTTTAAACAGTATTGAACTGCTCTCAATTACAAAAGTTTTTTACTTATGAACTTGATTAGAATCTGATTTTCTCAATGTTGAAAACAAAACATGGTTGATTTTTCTGAAATATTTTGTATAAGAATCCTTAGTTTTACTAAAACTCACTAAGATTTAACTGGTAACGTGAAAAATTGCGATTAACTCAAATTTTTATCGTAAATGAAATTTTCTTTTATATCGAATTTTTCAATATATTCACTGATTTCGTTAGTTCGAGTTTGAAATATATTTAAAAATTATTTCATTTTTTATTGTTTGGATTTTACAATAAAATGAGTTATAATAGAATTTGAACGTAAGGAAAAACAATTTTGTTATCAGTTGATAGGAAACGGTGTATGATTTATGTTCGTCACACATTTCTGAGTGAAATGAGACAAAATAAATTTGCAACTTTTATATGAATTCGTTAAAAACATCTTGCTAGATAATAACGATAGTTAATTATACTTAACTACCATGCATAAGACGTCTTTGACTGATTCATATAAAAAAATTACAAATTTTTTGTGTAAGTACGTTTCTTTCTTATTCAATTTACGAATGTGTGACAAATATAAATCATACAGCATTCGAAAGTATTTTATGCCATTAATTTTGCATCATAGTTATTATTGAGTAATTTATTCCTGAATCTCAAACAAACAAGTAGTTTGTAGAAAGGCTAATTGAAGTACTAAATAAGATAAGTTTAGATAAAATAATACGTAAGTTCAAATTTTAGTACATGAAAAGAACTCAAAAACAAATCTCTCCCAAGTTCAAGAATATTTGAAGAATCTGTCATGTTCATTATTCTGCATTGTAGCACAAACAATAATCTATATACGAATCAATCAAATCTTTTATTTTGAATTCATTTCTAATGTATTACAAATTTTCAACTTAATAGGGTATGGAACACGTTTTTTTAAACAATAGTAGTTTCGATCTTTCTACAATTAAATATTTTCGCTTCTTTACAAGACAATACGAATCTCCTATGAAAATCTTGATCTAAAATGTTTGCAAGCTTATGTTTTGTAGGTTATTCAATAGGTGTAAATTTTTGAGGATTCTCACAAAAACAACGATCGTAAAAGATTTCATCATGATTTTAGCTATTCTCAATAGTAATAAGTGTGAAGATTTCTTCTTCAAATTGTTATTGTATCGCATTCTGAACTGGTTAAATCTTAGAAGAAAGTTTTTTTTTTGTTTGTCTAGAATTTTCTAAAGGTTGATATTGATATTGATTTGAGCTTTAAACTAGAAACAATACTTCTATGATTATATCTTGAATGGACAGTTACGGAATCGATGAAGTTAATAAAAAATGTCATGCAGTTTTATAAACTCCCTAAAAATAATTTAAATAATTTCATCCTTTTTAATTTATCTATGAAGAATCTAGCTATAATTGAGATCTTGATTAAATTTAATACTATTTAATCAATTTTCATTTTTATTACATGTAATGTCATGTATTTTTAATATGTTTAATGTCTCAGTGCAATTGGAAGAAAGTACATTTTAGTATTATTTCTTTTCTTCCATCGACAAAAAACAAATACATGTAAAACGATATCAGACCTTTAATTATGTCTCAAACAACTCGAAGATGAGAGCCAGAATCAAAACAACACTTTCTGCTTTCTAAATCAAAGAGATTGTGAGACATAAAATTCGAGTAGATAATTTTATTTTCTACTTATAGATGATGGCATAGAGCTATATGAGATGCTTATTAATACTATAGATTTATTTTAATTAAATCAAACTTCTCAAATATCTCTTATACACATGGAAATAATCAGTCTGACCGGCTACTTTGCTTCGTTTTTTTGCACATAAACTTCAGTCTTATTTTAGAACAAGTACAGTCAACATTTGCTCTATATTTGATATTATATAAAATCCTATTCATTATTTTTCATTTTTCTATATTAATAACAAGTAACGCTCGTCTCTGTGACTCGCTTGACCCTCGACTGAATGTTTGACTGCTTCGATATTTTTACTGTTACACATACCTTTCAAAAGCTAGCAACTGGCCTATGTATAAGGTTGTGTCTGAGTGCGAATAGTAATACACAAATCTGTGTCGGCGTGTGAATAGCCATGCGTATCTTTGAGATACTACTTTCCATACCATTCATTCACTTAAACTGATACTCTACGAGTACTATCCAAAGTAAATCTGTATGACCCACAATAGTACAGCAATATCCACAGGCTCCGAAAAGACAGTATATTCGATTTGTAGAGATAATCAAGAAACAAAACATATCCGAGATAATAGGGTGAAAATGCACTATACTTCTCGAAAACTATCATCATAATCCGTATAGCCACCAGTAAAAAACCGAGAATATCATTTACCAGTGCTCGCTACTAAAATACCTGCGTAGCGGAACTTTCAGATTAAAATAAATCATATTGGTTCAAACCAATACTCGTCATATACCATTTGAGTGAGATTTTCATTCAAAGTCCTCGTTGGATTAAACAGTTAATTCCAAAATACCCAAAGAAATTTAGACAAGTGAATGGGCAGAAGTATGGATAAGAGAAATGAGAAAAACGGATTTTATTGTACTCAAATCTACTTTGAATGAACTTATGTAAATTGTTTAATTAAGGTTTTTCATGAAATGTTCTATCCCGATCGTCAGCAAATTCAGCACAGCTGTTCTCACTCACACCCTCAAATATACTTGTTAGCTTTTTGCCATCTCTCGTTCCCACTAAAACAAGTAAGAAGTAAATGGTAGAGATTCTCCCAATGAATTTGGAGTGTCTGAAGCGTTCCTTTAATGAATTTCGTCGGGAAGCAGTTAGTCGCTCTTAAGTGCCCCAAATGGACGCCACTCATACTCGCAGCTATAGTTGCTGCCATGTTCAGTTCTATTTGAGTATATGATCGTGCACTATCATTTAAATTCTACCCGATTCTAGATTTCTCTTAATTTTAAAAGTAGTTAGAACTATAAGATGAGGATTTCCCATGAGAAATTCCAAAGTGGAAACATTGTTGTGAACTATTCTTTATGAATTTAATTCCCTTGCATAGCTAGCCAATCTGAGATCTAATTGAATTTCTCATCAAAATAATCTTAGCAAATTACTCAATCAAAAAGCTGGCTTTATACAGCCCGTATCTGAAACCAACTAAATGTGAATTTAAAATCGGAGACATTGCAGTTGATTGTCAGTGCTTCAACGTAGCGCCAATCGCTGTTAGCCACTGCAAAGGTTGAACCTACACTCCTAAATGGCTACTCTTTTATACGAGACCTGAATGATTCAAGCTTCAACTACATCAAAAGCGTATTTATTTATCCCTGCGAGTACTAGATTTTCTCTATCAGGCAAAACATCTTTTTAACATATACTCGTTGTTTCTCTAACTTCTCGATATTTGTATAAATCCTTCTATACATAAACTGTCATTGATTGAGTCTTAGTGGCGCATTTTCAACCATTTTGCTAGACGCTATGCAGGCATTTCCTAAATCACGAATCCTATAAACCTGCTTTGGCAGCAGCAGACGTTCGTCTGCGCCCCGTCGGGGCACCACTAACGACTAGCTGCTGCCCTTCTTAACTCCGTACCACTAAATGACTAATCTTTTACTCTGACATAAGCAAAGTCTTCATTTCAAAATTTCGATTCAAATATTGAAATATTATGCGAACAAGCCTGATTAATATTGCAAAATTTTATGCCTTACGACTATATATCGATTGGTAAAATGTACTCCACTTTCACTGAATGAATCTTCGGTATGCACAAGCAGTCCAAAATACAACTTTAGCAGTAATGTCTCGCGGAGAGTAGACAAACATTAACACATACTTGGACTTTACAATTCATGTAAAGATCATGATTAAATCAACATTATGTAAAACGGAACCGGATGCTAAATCTCTGTTGTTTTTCCTCACTTGACAGAGACAAGCGCACAGATAAATGCATCCTCTATGATATCACCACCTGTTCACTATCAGCAAAAAAGTTAATTCCTGATTCCACAGCTTTCAAGTCAGTGGGAAGTTCGGATACAACATCTCATCTCAGATTCGGAATCCTGACCTTCCATAACTTCCATCAAAGTTCCATCAAAGCGGTCACAAGCCTTAAAATAAAAAAGTTCGTTTCTGATTGGTCGGTTTTCAACCAATGAAACCTCGGCCAAAAAAATGAGCTTCGGATTCGGATTCAGTGCCCTGTATAACCTCTAGCAAAGTTCGATCAAAACGGCCAAAAGCCTTAAAATAAAAAAGCTCATTTCTGATTGGTCCGTTCGTGACCAATGAAATCTTGACCAAAAAAATGGGCTTCGTATTCGGATTCAGGGCCATTGATAACCTATAGCAAAGTTCGATCAAAATGGCCAAAAGTCTTAAAATAAAAAAGCTCATTTCTGATTGACCCGTTTCTGACCAATGAAATCTCGCCCAACAAAATGGGCTTCGTATTCGGATTCAGGGCCATCGATAACCTATAGCGAAGTTCGATCAAAACGGCCAAAAGTCTTAAAATAAAAAAGCTTATTTCTGATTGGCCCGTTTCTGACCAATGAAATCTCGGTCAAGAAAATGGGGCTTCGGATTCGGATTCAGGACCATCGATAACCTATAGCAAAGTTTCATCAAAGCTTGGAAAGGCCCTAAAATAAGCTAACCTCTCATAAATGTTCTTTTGACCCTGCCACAAACACACAAACACACAAACTATTTTTTTTCATATGACCCTCCCTACAGTCGAGGGAATATAAATCACAATTAGTTTTAATTTTAATTTTTCTATGTTGGTAATATACATAACAGTTAGTTTTATTGCATTTATTTTCTATATCAATAATACAAGAATCTTAATTCTCATTTCTTGTTTTTCTAAATTGGCAGTTTAGAAAATTTTATTTATTATTTTTGATATTTTATATTGATAATATAGAAAATCTCAATTTTAATTTTTGATATCTCTATAACGATAATATAGAAAATCTTATTTTGAATTCTTATTGATTTTAATTGATTATATAAATATCAGTTAGTTTTAATTCTTATTTTTCTATATTATCGATATAGAAAAATACAAAATAAAAACTAAGATTTTCTATGTCAACAATATACAAAAAATAGAGAATAAAACAAATTGTTATCTTTGTTACCAATGTAGAAAAATAAAAAATAAAAAGTAAGATTTTCTATGTTATCAATATAGAAAAAAGAATAAATAGGATTTACTATTTTATTACTACAGAAAAATAAGGAATACAAGTAACCGTTTTGTACTCTATTAATATAGAAAGGTGAAAAATAAAAATAACCGTTTTCTACACTATTAGTATAGAAAAAGAAGAAAAAAACTGACGTAAACTATTCGAGTCTTTTTCCCAGGTACTGTTCTTCATCGGAAAGCTGATGGAATCAACTATTCTCGAATAAGGGAAAGAACAGAACATACCATACACGATCAGATGCTAACAGGCCAAGATCTACATTATGTACCGTGTATGTTTCTTTTTTTGGATCTTATATGATCTGTTAAGATCTGACAAGAAGGATCCAGTCTGTCCAAATCAGTCTCTTAATCATTGAGTCTTGTAAGATTATTTGCTGACACCGCACAATCAAAATCTGAGAACATCTTTAAAAAAATGAACATATAAGATATTGTTCGATATTGTAACAAGATCATAGAAAAAACCTTATAGGAGTAAGACCTCATTGGATCTTGCAGGATCTAACATCTGTTTTTTCGGGATGGGTGTGAGTGTGGCTATAGATGAATCATTTACCCACCCATCATGGTAAGAATTTGAACATATAATTTCACCAATATAAAATCGGAAAATCTAATAAAAAAATTGCTTTTCCATAAAGGTCATAAAAAACAGATCAGTTGTTAATTATGAATTGATTTGGAAATTCGCCAATAATATTAAAACTGTATTCTGACTTTAGATAGCCTATTATCCAAAAATATGCAGCACTATTTACAAAAAACCAAAAATCTCGCTTTCAATTTTGCAACTTATGTCCACATGGTTTCACACTATAGACAAGCCAAGTGAAATTGAAATATAAATACTCACATGATTGAAACAAGAACAGAACATATCCTATTGTTCGAATGACAGGAAAATATATTTATTTACCAACGCTACGTATCTCGATAATCTTGCATTTCAAGGTTTTCAACAGTAGCCGAGAAAGTGTAAATTAAATTAAAATAGACTCATATCTATTCAATAACTTCAACGAACTGCCACCTTGACGTATGTAGATTAGGTTTCGTTTTTAGATTCTTTTCTCCTAAGTTCTTAGAACTAAATAATTGATACAGTTGAATTTATTGAAAAAAATTATTTATGTTAATCTTGAAAAATTTTCAATATAATCATATGAAATGATCACTCGTAAAATCTGAACAAGACTCATAGCTTCAGATTGAAGTAACAACGAATTTAGCTTATTTAGAAAATAAACAAATGTGAATCAAAACTAAACGGGTTGAAATCAATCCATCAAAATTCAAATAAACTAATATAATTCTGTTTGTAGAAATATAACTGATTTCAATCATTATTTTTATAGAAAATTCGAAAAAAAATCAAATTTTCTTCAGGTGATTTGACTCTTATTTTAATCATATTAAGGGCCGCTCCCCCTCAGAAAATCCAATTTTTTGGAGACGAGTCGAAATTGAAGTTTTATCGTAGGAAGATGCATCGAAATCTCCTCTTTCAGAACATCTATGGTTTATCAAAAAATGAATTGATTTTGGCGAACTTATCGTCTAAAACTCGGCTCCTACTGTCATATTTTTCGAGAAATTCTCAGAGGTTTTTTCCAAGCTTTTTCGATTTTGTAGGCTGCTCTCTCTTTGCATCAGCATCTCGTAAAGTTTTTTTCTATACTAATCACTAAGAGACTATGAATACTTTATATTGAGATCACATTTTTATAGCCTGTCTTGAACATGGATATATAAATCAGGTGATTTTCGGAAAAATCGATTTCTAATACTTATTTTTTCGAGCATACCATTTACGCGGGCAAGG
>CAJNOP010004433.1:0-10505 GCA_905250075.1 Rotaria sp. Silwood1 | reverse complement strand
AATATAAGTGAATAAAAATGAATCGATATTTTACATGAAACATTTTCTTCTAATCACAATGTTACGAAAGATTTATGGTATTCATATATATAAATATTTATTGTTATGTCGTCTTTTTTTTTCTTTAAAGTTATGAACACATATGAACAAAAATTACATTGTATATGAGGGTGTGGGTGTGGGTGTGGATGTGGGTGGCTGGGTGTAGGTGTGGGTGTGGGTGTGGGGTGGCGGTGTGTGGGTGGGTGTTGGTGTGGGTGGGTGTGGGTGTGGGTGTGGGTGGGTGTGGGTGTGGGTGTGGTTGGGGGTGGGGGAATGTGGGTGTGGATGTGGGTGTGTAGGGTGTGGGTGTGGGGTGTGGGTAGGTGTGGGTGTGGGTGTAGAATAATTTAAAGAGAGGATCCACACCCACCGAAATTATTCTACACCCACACCCACACCCGCACAAAATGTGACTTAACCAAACAGGTTGAAGTGACAAAATCTCGGTTATACTCAGCTGTCTCTATAGTTACGTATATAAAAAGACTTAAAAACAAGACACAACAAACACACGTTACGCAACAAACAATACCAACACCAGCATCGGCCATACTTCGTCGTTAACGTAAAGAAATCTTTTTAAAGCAAAATGTAGTCTACTATTTAAAAGATAAAAAAGGCACAACGATATGAAGAACACGTGGTACACACTTTATCTTGCTGTTTTATCATACGTCTACGGCTAAGATGGTCTGTATCAAACTGATTACTATGTACGAAAAATATTTTGACTGAAATTTTTAAGTCCAGAAATGATTAATCTTGTTGCATTTATTCGAGTTCAATGTATATTTTATTCAACTACAAATGGAATATTCAGTACTTGATAGTACGTTTTAGCATACAAACAAGGTTTGCCTGCTGATTCTGAAAGTAAATTCAAAAAACGTAACACACAAAGTTATGAATTTTTCACAGTACAGGGATTTGTTGACAAACAAGAATTTTATGATAAACTCGATGCACTGTATTCAATCATACGCAATAGCAGAAAAAAGTGTGCTTTAGATTATTTAGTAATGCCCGACCAGTGTACTATATACTTTTGGTCGGTATTGTAGAGGGCAATTCAACCTACACAATGACCGAAAAAAGTATTATCTGAAGTTATTTGTTATAAGACAATCACTCTTGATTACAGAATAAAATACAAATCTCTTGAATAACAATAAAACGAATTTTTGTCCGAAATACAAGACGAAAAAGTGAGCATTAGATAGGAAATCGATCTTGTTCTGAATCAGGCATAATAGTTCGGAGAAATCAGAACATCAGCTAGAATGACAAGTTGATCTTCGGTGAATTTTTCGCGGTGTTCATGCCATGAATCATGATGAGTACGACGAAATTCTGACAGGGCATTCTTGATTGATTTCTAAAACGAAAAATGGAATCTTATCTGATTTCACAAGACTTATCTACTCGAATGAGATTTGGATCGTGTGAATGTTCGCATAGAAGCATCAAAGCACGAGGAATATGAATTGGAATATCATATGGACTCGAAAGAACTATCGCACACAGACCAAGAACACCTACTCGAAACAAATATGACTGTAAAATTATCTATAACGCATAAATACACACCACCGTGTCTTTTGACAATATTCTCGGTTGATGTCACTTTCTTGCCATCGACTTTGATGTAATAGTTCATTTTGCTCATCAGACGAAAATATTCCTGTCAATCAAACAATATTTGTCAAGAAACTGAAGATAATCGTTTTTTACCAGGTCTTCCTTGGTGATTTGAATGAAGCCACATTGATAGAATCCAGCTAGAGTGACTGAGGCGATTGTTCGCACTTCGAGCTGTTCATCGAAGAGACATTTGAGAACAATTTCACGTATGCGTGGTGAAAAAGGACGAGCATTGAACAGATTACAGAAGACCATATGCTGAACAAATTCAATCGCAGCACGACGTGCATGCCACTTGGGACTTTTGCACACCTACACATCGGAGTGGACAATATTCCTCTGTTTATTTTCGATACATACATATCCTATTTGTTCGATGAATGCTTCTATAAAAGGGACATGCAAATAAGTAACAGCAATAGACATTCGACTGAGTGTTAAACTGTCTCGAAGGCTTTCATCATTGGCCACAATACTTTCGATGCTGCAGAGCTAAGCAAAACAAAGACAGGGGAAAATGTTTTCTGCTAAAAAAATAAAGCCTATAGTGATATATACGTGAGGAAATAGCCGAATGATTCCATGTTTTATTGGCTGTAGAGATCTGCCAGTTAGTTCTATGCAGAGTTGAATTACTAAGCAAGACATGAAATAAGTTGTTTTCAATAGAAGTACAGATCGTCGTTACCTGTTTCGATAAAGTTCAGTGCTTGAAGAGCTTTCGAATCGATTTCAACGATTTCACCAGAAATATTGGCTATAAAGAACAAATTTCTGTAGGGTTTGGAGTCAACGAAAAATCTACCGAGAGGCGTCTTTTCACAGATGTCTATCGCTCGTTGCAATCGTTCATGTATGCCATCGAAAAAAAGATTGACACTGGGATGGCGTGTTGATTGACCATTGGGCAACGTTATATCGTGACTGAGTGATATGCTGAGAACACTAAGGGATAAAGAGAAAGATCCTACGGCTAAAACTCTGAAATTCATCTCTTACGAAGCAATGCGCTCCCGTACGGCTTTGTATGGATGTTCCAGCAAGTCTTTGGCATGGGCATTGATTTCATGCCAAACTGCAGGAATGCGCCATTCGAAATTCCTCAGTTGTTCAACTAGATTCCAGCGAGATGTTTCAATGAATGTATTTGCTGTTGAAGGAGTGTTTATTAAAGAATGCATAAATTCAACAGTACGATACGTTCGTCGAGGATCTACATCGGCCTATTGAACAGAAAAGTTATTTCGTAGAATATTTTTTTATATGTTCAGACTGACCACAGCAAACCAGAAACAAAAAACCCAGTTAAGAACTGCTTCCGAACTGAGATTCATACAGAGTTCATTGAGAAATGGTGTGAGTTTGGACCAGAGTTCATCAAGCTAGAAGCATATTATATAAATAGACTAGAATCCTGACAGAGTCACTCACCATTTCTACCGTCCAATATTTTGATCCATGAATCATACCAGCAACAATTTCGGCGGCTACTCGTTGACTTCCTTCTTGTTTCTCTATTATCTTTTCACGAATAAGTGCATTCAATTGTTCCATGAAATGATCAACAAAGACCGAGCCAAAGTTTCGAAAGAGACCCTAGACATGTTTCATTCGAAAATGCGTGTAAATATCTTTGCTTTCTTTGATATATATTATCTAACCTTAAACATTCGAAATCGATTCACATCGAAACTGCTATCTGCTTCTTTATCCAATACCATTAATTGGATGAATTTTGCAATGAAGTTTTTGTCAATAAATCGATTGTACAAGATCGCTACTTGTTCTGGCATAGTCTCTCGCGTGTATCGTTCTCGTTTATTCAGTGGATATTTGATGATTTTCGGCCAGTTATAATAGCCATGAAAACTCTTATCCAAAAAACAGGTTTGTTCCCATTCGGCTTGGCTTTTTAGTGGTTTATAATCATTGATTGTCACCCATAAATTATCATCACGATCACCCGGATGACATTCGGTGTTAATTGGCCTATGCAGAATCTCCTCAAGCGTCTTTTCAACATAGATTCGAGGTAGTTTTTGCAGACGACATAGGGTGGAAATAGACGGAGAAGCTGCCTGAATATATGCATGAGATAATTTCTGTCAGTTAAATGTTTCAACTAACCATTCGTAATTTGACATTGTCATGAACAAGAAAATCGATGAATGTTCGAATGCATGATGATGGAATCGGCACATGCTTTTGAAGAAGAAGGCTGATAAAAACGAATGTTCTCTCTTTTTGTCGCCAGGTTCTAAATATTCGAGAAATCAACAATATCTTATTCTTTTCAAAAGTAACACTTGCGGTCGATCGCTATTGCATATCGAATTAAGTGTTTCCATGAGATTATTGTACGATTGAATGTTTGCTTGATTATGTTCTTCTCGAATTTGATCATGTATTTCCACTTCTTTAAGTTCTAACGGACGCCAGAGAGCGACCGCTGCACGTATGGATATGTCGTTGGTATCCTCGATGATTGCGGGTGTATCGAACTGTTTGGTAATTTTCTCCACAATTTGATCGATCAGAATTTGTGTGCTGATCTTAGTGGCATGCGTTGTTCGTGCAATTGATGGCCACAGTTTTTCAAGCAATGGCCACGAATGTTTTATAGGCAAGAAAAGGGCATCATCACCAAATAGAATGTATAAACAACCCTAATTAATGAAATACACCAATGATTTGAAAGAAACAACAAGGAACAAACTTTGATTTCGTCATGATCAGCTTCACCCGGTGCATTAAGAAGTTCCAGGATACGATCGACAACTACGTTGTATGAAAAGAGATAACGCTGTAACATGGTGAATAGATAGATTTGTGCAATGCATCGAACCTAATACATAACGTCTGTAATGACACGTGTCTTTCTAACACCTCACTTACATTACTGTATCGATTAATAGACAATTCTACTAGTTTGAGTATCACTTGTTTATCGATTTTCGTCAGCGATTGATAATTATCGATTGAAAACGACTGTAAAACAACAAGCGCTATCACATTGCAACTCCTTTTTTTCCAGTTACCTGTATTTCTTTTGCTAGACGTTTGATTATCACAAAACGAGGATGATATCGTCTGCCGCTGAGTTTGTTTTCAAATGAATATTTCAATATATCAAAATCATTGTTTAATTTAGTATAATCGTTCGCTAATAATCCAAAATAGCACGATGGCAATGAATAGATCTAGAATCAGTCACAAATAAGTGTAGATTCAGAAGGTTGACAAATACCTGCAGAGCTGTTGAAATTGACGAGGCATCGTCCGAGTGTTTGTCGACTAGATGATCTATTAAAGCAAGTAAAATCAATATGAATACTTATTTCATTCTAAGAGAACGAACCGAGTAACTTTCCAATATCGATAATCAAACGCATTCGCAGATTTTCTTTGAATTCTAGAGCCGAATTCAGCTTTGAATGGTTATCAAGTTGAATTTTGATTTACTTACTTGGTTCTTTGGCATAGACTGTAAATTGAGCTTTGTATTTGAAATCGAAAGGAACAACTGATAGTGCACTAATAAGAATAAAAATCTTGTCTGATTGATAATTTCTTGTCCAAGAACTACATACAGATCTAATACTTCTTCACTGTCAATACGCGGCACCATTCGTAAGCACCCCAGGGCGATGAAATGTACAATTGTAAGAGATCGAAGTCGTTCATCGTTGGACATATTCGAGCTTTTCTCATTCAACAGTGCCAGTTCCGGATAGATGAATGTCTCGACAAGTTCACATGCAAAATCCACTTCTTCTGCACTTGGTATATGGAATTGAGGCTGTAACTTGTCAAATTCCACCGGTTGACCCCATGCCTGAACGGAATGTGACTTTCTTTTCCTGAAAAATCAAAAAACTTACTCTAATAGGCAAAAAGTCGACGAATGGTTCATCGATGTTTTCCACTGTTAACCGATAATCGATTGGATAGACATACGAAAGAGATTGAAGCAAATTCTTTGCTGCATGGGCAACAGCTTCATATGATTCTTTATGAATGATATGAATACACCGATGAAAAACGGATAAAATCATCGATTTGTAGATGAGCAAAGTACCACCACGAGCTTCGAGAAGTTTGGAGAAGAGAACTAAACACCAGGTGAGCTCCATATCACCTTTGTGATCAGTCAGTATGGTTGTTTCAGAATCATGCACTATTTTCTCAATGCGTTCGCATGTTTGTGGCATGAGATACTTGAGTGTTTCAATTGGATTCACCTCGAGAATGGGTTGAACTAGATCCGTGAGTAATTTGCTAACTCTTGGTGTAAATGATGAAGCGGCAAGAAAGTTCGTGATCTTTTCTCGGACCACCTAAACATATAAAATAGATCATCATGATTTTCTCGTTTTGCTATCTACCTGAAAGATTTTACTACTACACTGTTGAACGATACCAGTGACTACTGATGTGAGTTCTATCTCAGTAGTGTCATCGTTCACATTCGTTACTGTACGAGCATTGGACACTTCAGTCGAGAGAATATCAATCATTTGAAAAGTTCGATTGAGAAATTCAGTGATGAAATCTTCGAATTTTGCCGTTGACAAACATACTTCTTTTTCGATCTGTGCAAGCATCAGACAATACTTTATTTGAAACAACTAACTATGAATCTATCCTACCTGAGTGAGATCGTCTCGAGTATTGATTGCTGATGAACAATCGACACAAGTAATGAGCATAAGAATTGCTTTTAGAAATTGAAAAGTTTCGCTCGTCTTCTCGAAATCGTTTGCATCAATGCCGGGCAAAACAGACATCAGCAAGGGTAAGACATATGTTTGACCTTGAGGAAAATTCGGCGTTTGTTGAACGATTTGGCGTGTGATGCCTGACAGGCAAGTCAAGATCGATGTGAAACGATGCGGTTCAGTTATACTATCGACGGATGAAAAAAGTCTATAAATGAAAAACGAAACATTTGATCAATTGAATAAATAAAAGAGACAGACTGTTCAACAATAGGTGGCACGACTAGTTCTGGTCGAAGCATGGCCAGATTCCGAAATGCCATTGCTGCATCTTTCAGATTAGTTTTATTGAAAATGGAAATGAACACACATTCTTTGACACAATTCACAAAATCAGTGATGTCCTGTTCGGTTAAACGATAGGATGGAGGTGGGTTAAATTGCCAAAGACGATCTGCTTTGCTTTCTCTATAATTTATGGGATTATCAATATAACTAGGATAGAGGTTCAACTTACAGATGGACTCGATCGACAAATGATTGAGTTAATCGGACGAGAAACTGAATTAGATCTTCTTGAAAATCACCCGTATTTGACGGATGATAAAAGCTTTTGATTGCCGTAAATGAATCTCGTACGTACTGAAGACACAAACTTCCATTACCCATCATCGCTACGATCCATGATGCAATAACAGGTATTGAATAAACATCTTTCGGTGGGGCTATTGAAAGACTGCCCACCGGAAGTGATAACATTTTCAGGAAAAGTGTAAAAATCTAAATGAAAAAATGAGATTATTAGGTTGAATCTGTGCAAAATAAGTCATACTTGTGAGAGCCAAGGTTCCCAGTCAATGTATCCAATATTGTACCAAGCGACAAAGGAAAAAATATGAATCATTTTCTAAAAACCTCCGTAAGAGTCGATAAACGTCATCAATAAACATGCTTACCTGTTCCCAATTTGGATTACTACACACACTCTCCCAAATGCCAAGAAATTCCGGTAGCCACAATCTAAACATCGATCGATATATTACTCTCAAAAAAGCCCAGAAATTCAAAAGCTCACTTGAATCCTTGATGATGCAAATCAGGCGGTAAGGCAACTGGTAGAAAGAGATCGAAAAAATACATAGCATCGTCGAAAGCCGTATCGAATGGACAAAGCCATGGGCGAAATTCATTTAAGATTTCCTGAGTGGCTGTGATCGAAAAATAGAAACGACAGTAGTATATGCAATTGAAAAATGATGACTCGATGCCACTGAAGAAACGAGAAACAACAGTAGAAATTAATTTATCGATCGAGTATTAATCACTTAGGCATTACTACAAGTGAATAGTCTTGATCGTGATGGAAATGAATAAGTTTGGCCCATCTGTATAATAATTGCCAATCGATGATCAAGTCGTCTCGAGTGATCAGACGGATTTTCCTAGAATACGCATTAACAATGATTTCTTCCAGAAAAGAAAACAAAAATGCGAACCGCAAGAGTTCTTGGAGCAGATTAAAACATATGTTGACATTCCTAAAACTTAAATTATCAATGGAAAGGACGGAAAGATAAAAATTGATCAGTTTGAGATGATCGGCTTTGGTAAAACAGTAGCCGTGAAGTGAGATGAATTGTTGCAATTTGGCAGACCAAAGTTGAAAACCTGATCGTAGTTCACGCAATTGAATAATACGTGAGAGTTGTGTACGGATCTCATCGAATTGCTCATCAGTTTGGCGTTGAATTGAATCGTAGAAGGGCAGATATCTGTTATAGATATTCGGTTTTTGAAGACTGTCATCATCCATTTTGTCTTTATCATGTATGATTTGCGTATGTAATGCAGAAAAATCACGAGTGATATTGATAGAAGAAAAGCGGAAAAATCGAAGCGCACAATTAGGTGAGAGAATGGGAGAAAGTATCGTCAAATTTTCTTTCCACGTGCAAGCTTACGATATATTTTGATTCACCTATATATCGTTCGATTCAAATATGTCACGCCTCGGTGCATCATACGGCAATGAGTGTTTTTTTTTCTTTATAGTGGAGCATATCAATCAATCTTCAGTACCGCGTTTTAAAGGCAAAGAGAATTTGTTTTATCCAATTATGGACGCATCGTCGAGATAAACCTCAAAATAATGTGAGAAGTTTCTCTTTTCACAAGAAATACCAAGTTTTAGGAATACTTTTAGTGTAAGAGCCACGTTAAATAGTAATTTTTATTGTTAACTTACACATCGTCCCGTTGTTTTTTAAATAAAAGCACATGATTATTCTGTTACGCAGAAGTAGGCATCATCCACTGGATTTTACTTTAAGCATCGTCTCAGTATGTCATTCATACTGTTTTGCGGCGCATAATTTATTATTGGAGAGTTTCAAAACAAGCTTGAAATATAGTTCACAGCTAACAAAGATATTTACATTTTATCTTCGATCGGACTTTTCGAACATCCTATATACAGTGTGGCTCATAAATAACGCGGCGATTCCTCCGCCAGATATCGACCAAACAAGCTGAAATTATTAATAATGATAGAGGATTACTAAAAGTTTTTTTATAAGAGAAACGTTGAAAATTACGATTGTGTACTATCACCTTTGACTTGAACATAGAAATTTAACCATCAATGGAATGATGTGGACGATATTCTGAAAGCATTCTTCATTCAATTTTGACTTCCAATGTGACGGTTTAATAGAAAAAATCATTCACTTTTGAGGCCATCTGAAGTCACTTAATCAAGATTTTTGAAATTTCAATATTTCATTGCTATCCTAGGGGACATCTTTGATATTTCAGTGCAAGATCCTTGAGAGATATGTTAAAGATCCTGTCAGGATTTTAATAATTCAGAATTGAAAAAAAACAGATTTCTGAACGCATCTTTCAGGATTGGACTAGATTTTCTTGAATATCTTGACAGGATCTTTCTGGGATAGTACTAGCTTTCCTCTAGGATGTTATCAGTTTCTTGAAAGGATCTTTGCAGGATTTTCTACATAGAATATAACAGAAATGAACACATAGAGTATAGATCTCTATACCTTCAGTTTATATACCGATCAGCTTATCCAGCTGGATGTGCCATGTCATTCTATATCACTACAACGTTCAATATCTTCATTTCTGACTTTAATATAAACTTCTATTTGAATTATATGTACATAGAAATTATTTCAACAAAATTCTGAAAATGGAATATTATTTTACATATTTATTTTAGTTGATGAAATTTTATCATTTTTGAAAATTTAAATTCGATTGAAAAAATTTATTTCGAATTTTTTTCTATTTTAATTGTTTTAAAAAATACATTTCGAATTTTTTTGTATTTCAATTTGATTATAAAATATATTTGGATTTTTTTAAGGGGGGTACCCCCCCCCTAACATGGCCTCAAATTTTGTCAATTTGTAGGGTTAGACCCCAAGAGTCTAGGGTTGAAATATCTCGCGAGTTGGATGTTCTTTGGCTGAGTTATAAAAATTTCAAACATTGAAACAATCGGTTTTTTCCAGCTATTTTGATGTCAGCGGAAAAAGTAATTCTTACCTCGTCTTCTGCTCTTATGAAGCCTTAGAAAAAAATTTCGTCTTTCAAAACTTGTTCTCCAGATTCACCGTTATGGGGTGACATGTTTTCCTTTAAGAAAAAAATTCGCTTTCGTGACCTTTGAGGGACCAAGATATGCCGGAAGTGGAACCCCTTAAACTAGAAAAAATAGAGCTTTCGAGTGTGCTTAACTTTTTCGCTTCAGCATCATTAGTTTTCAACGAAAGTTTGTGTGTACAAGTGAGTACCCATTGGCTATCTTTCCTCAAAATTTCAAGGTTCCAGCACGTTCTATTCAAGAGTTAGCATACACTTTGTTAGTCCACATTTTCTATACTATCCATTTCTATAGAATCCGTACCACTATGTATCAAATAACTTTTGATAGGAACATCATAGAGACCTGCGGTTTTCGGCATTCCAAAGCTAAGTCCCAGGGCTATCTACAGGTGCCAGAATATGATTGGTTTGTTCTTGACCAATCAGATAACTTCTTGGCGGAAAGTTGAGAAAATACATTTTTGAGCCATTTTTCTT
>CAJNOP010004432.1:0-10507 GCA_905250075.1 Rotaria sp. Silwood1 | reverse complement strand
GAATTAATCAAGTTACATTAAGCATTGAAAATTAAATAGAAAAAAAACGTGATTTAGTTGACATTAAAAATAGTTAAAGTTAAAAGTCTGATTGATGCAGATAGTTTTCGCATGCACAATCTGTTGTATTCATTTAGCTTCAAGTGAATCTTGATTAGAAAGATAGCTTGTATACTTTATTTCAGTACAATGAATGATGGATTACTATGTACTTCAATAATAATTGTTAGACTATCGGTGTTAGCTAAATCTCTTTTTTGAGAATCTAATAGAGTCTCCTGGGGTAATTCGGATCAAAAATTAGAAAGGTCATTTTGTTTTCGTTCGTTCTCAGCCATTTTACATCTTCGATCGATGATTTTTGGAGCATAACTAGTTCGAAGTGTCCTCTATCTACTGGTGACAGAATTTTCGAAAAATAATGTACTGAAAAAAAGTATTGATAAAAATAGTGAAAGAGGTGTCGAGCTGATCCGAATTAACCCAAGTGGATTAATTCGGATCAGTAAGCCAGACTACGTGGGGTAATTCGAATCATTGTAGCAAAAATGACGGTAATTGATTTCTCCATCTCTTCATTCATTTTTTTGTCTGTTCTTGAAAAGCAAAAAAATATATCATTCGATAGCCTGAAATGTCTTGTATGGGACCTGAGCATATCTTAATGAGCGAATTTATTGTTGTTGTGTAACATGCACAGCATTGGCCTCTCTGTTTGCCACCTTTCATCAAATGAAAGTTTTTCTGGGGTAATTCGGATCACTCAGAAGTTTTCGACTAAGGACCATTTATCGAATTTCTAGAACTAGTGCATCTGATAGAGATTTTTTTTTCTCGTTATTTTGTACTATTTTTAATTGAAAAAATATTGAAATTTGATGTTTTTAGCTAAGAAATATGTTACTCACTGAAATCACTGGAAAAAAGTTTGTTTTATGACACTCTTTCAGTCTTTCCAAGTTGTTTCAAAACCATGATAGGCTTCACAAAAAAGAACTTTGATGCATCCGATTTAGAACTGTTTTGGCTACAAAATAGTATAAAAATAACTATGAAAACATATTAACTACATGACGAGACTCCAAGCATACTGGCTTTTAGACACAGTTTAAGGATTCTTTTGGATGTGGGTGTGGGTGTGGGTGTGAATGAACAGAACGCAAATATACAAACCCACACCCCACACCCACACCCACGCTTTAATTTAGATTGCTTCAGTCGTTTCTGTACAATACGGTTTATTTTTGTAGAAAGATCGTTGAGCAGATATCCACGTTTCTCTTTAGCGAATTTAAGTGTATGAGAGAGTATTTCGACAGAAAATACCATTGAATCATTATCACCATGACCACTCTTTAACTGGAACAGATCGTAGATTGATTTTTTTACATCGCTTGACTAGATCTCATCGACAGAAAATTTATTGAAAAAAAAACACTTCTTGAATTTTTAAGTATATACAGGTATTTACACTTTTTGGCAATAGGCAATTGTCCACATTTCAAAAAAATTAGGTGGCAATTGCCCAATTGCCACTTTGCTGGCTACGCCACTGACTACATCATTGGACTATATAGTCAAGTTTATTATATCACATAAAAAACAAGCAGCCAAAAGTTCATTCTTAAATCCTATGAAGCTCACTTGCAATGCTTGGTTAAATAATAATAAATGAATCACTTAGAAAAGTTTCTTTGGCATAACTTATTACTCTTTTATGAAGAAAAAAATTTTAATTGACTTAAATAGTAGCAAAGCGTTCAGTAGCATTACCGAATAAAATCCTTTTTTTCCGAAAATTGACAAATTTGAAGTTTTGATATTCATTTTTATTTTTTGTATCATTGACTAGAAATCAATTCTTGGAAAGTGATAGGCGTCGACTTTAATTTTTTATGATAATAATTGTATCCAATAGCAGGTCCTTGTTCTTTTGGTGAAGGTTTTCCAACTATTCTTCGCTTTTCAGGAAGAAAGGAGCAAGAGTTTCGTTCAGGGGAGGGTGGATCTCGCAGCCAATATCAATTATCATTTTTGTATATTTATCGAGGCTTTCTTCAGTAGAATTCGATTTAGAGTTGGATGTACATTTATGCAGTTTATTTTAGTCTTATTTGATTATTGAAAAACTTGCTTTTTAAATTTCAATCCTAAAACCATAGAAAGCTTTCCAAAATACATTGATATTTCGAAATCCGTTTCCAGCATAACTAAATTTTAGATCAAAATGAATAATATATCCAGAGTCCACACAAAATCTGGATTCATGTTTTTAACATTTCAACTAAAAAATTTTTCATGTAAACTATACCTGGTAATGCGCAGTTACAGTTTACTAACCACGTATGCTATTGAGAGTATGAGATCATTGAAATTAGCTTTGACTAAAACAATCAAAGGTACCATTTTAAAAAAAGAGCATATTTTGATATAGCTAGTGTCTCAACGTTGAAGTGAGCCCGGATATCAGTGCCATCACTGCTTCAGTCTCAACATTTCAGTATTTAAGGCAGCAGTGAACATTCTTAAATGCAGCCCGAATAGATAACAAAGAAATTTTAGCAAAAATGAATACAGAGCGGTTCACATGCATTTTTGTTTTGCTAAAGTATCTATATGATCTGATGTGGATGTTTGCGTTGATCTCGATTGTGTGCTTGATTTTGTTCTGAAATTGAATGATAACAATGAAAATCTCTATGCATGACTGCAGTTTTCACAAATTGAGCCTAACTTTTAATACTGCAGTCAGAAAAATTTCTTTTTTCCATAGAATCAAACAAGATTGAAGAAAAATTCAAAAAGCATTTTTAACGATTATGATCGAGCGATTCTAAGAAAATACGACATCAGATTGTATTTTTTTTACAAAAATTTATATGTACTCACATAAGTGTCTACTTGACTCAAGCCAAAAGTAGTGATGGCAGTACTTTAAGAATTTTAGTGAGAGTAAGGATGAATAGAAGGTTTCATATACTTACCGTGATAGAAGCTTCCATTTCTTCTCATGCTATCAATGACATCTGTCTTTGCTTTTAGTAAGCTACTAAGAGACGAATGGCTATTTTGCATTGCAGGTACTTCAACAACGACTACAGGAGATGTAACTAAACTAACCAACTGGTTCCGCAGAGTTCGAGTAATTCAAACAATTCCTTAGTGCTCTTTTCTCTATTCATAACTATCTCCTTTTGTTCATAGAACACTATAGGTGCAACAACAACCGCTAGGACTGAAAATGATCCAATCACCTCCACCATCGAAAGGGTTAGACGATAATTATATTAGAAAACGAATATTCATCAAGTATCTTATACTTGTAGATGTCGACCATTGAAATCAATGCTCCAGCAACTAGAGGTAGGATATCATTAATGATCGCTTTCATAGTGAGAATGATTATAATAATCATGAGAGTTTTGTGAATAAAGTAACTATTTAGATATTGACAGACAGGAAGCTTACGCTCCTCATCATACTGATATTTTCATCCCTATCGTATCTCTACTATGACGTCTCAGCGAATGCATATGAACATTATTTAAATAAAAACTAGATGAGAATCCTGTCTTTCGACAAAATCTTGTGTTCTTCCATGTTTTGAAGGTTCCCAATAAGGTGTGAATGTGAGTGTATCAAAAAGAAAAGAATGACACGCAAACCTACACTCCACCCATACTCAAACTATCATAAAGCGTGTCTACGATCGTTTCGATTCACTAATATCCAATCACCATTTTTAGTCATTCGAATTTATGGAAAAAACTATCTATCCTGTCATGATACAAAATTATTTCTAACTATATATTTTAATGAGAAAACCATCCATTAATTTCAATACAACCCAATTATTAATCATTCTCATTTTTATTGAGATAATTTATTTGTGATATAATTAATTTGTTTTCGACCGACTGAAGTTGCAACGGAACTATCTTTGCAAAAAATTATTTATTTTATAGTTAGCAATATCCTATATAAATTTTCCTTTTAATATTCTATGCACTCCTATACTTTCGCAAAGGGACGCTACGAAATTAGGTGTTAGATATTTTAGTCATTGTTAGTTATCACGTTATGCAGAAAGTAGTTAAATCACTATTTGTTTATGTTTGAGTTTTCTCATGAGATACAGAAGACCAGTATGTATACATTCTTTGTCTAGCTGAATGTACAGTAAGACGAAGCGAATCTCATCGATGTCATTCATATAGGTATACATGGATATGCCATACATTAAGATTTTGCTAATGTAATGAATTTCAATTTATGGCATGAAATCAAACCAGAGGTTCAGATAGTTTATTTATATAAAACAGGACGACAAATAAAATAGACTCAAAAATAATAAGATTTTTTTTGAATCGAATAATTAAGCCAATAAGTATTTTCTAAGCGATATAAATCTATCGAAATCAGACTATCACTATGTTTATCAATATTAAATGTAACTTTCATAAGACATTGATGAAAAGAATATAATCACAATAGAATATCTTATTTACCCGTTTAAAAATATCAGGTTATTCAAAATCATCATTTATTTATAAGGAAAATGTATATTAAACAAGGAAAAAGTGATGGGTTTGTAACAGATGTAATTTTAGTTATCGGTCTTTACCAAAAAGAGGTGCACTTCTACATAGATTAAGTTTTTGATTACAAAAGACTATCGATGGGTTCAACAACATTGATAGCAATTATTATTACTCAAAATGTAAATCAGACACAGCTATTTCGAAAAATTCAATTAAAAACAGTTTTTAAGATTCAATGACGAATGCGTATTTTTACTATATTTTGTTTGTCTTGGCAGTGAAGGATAGGTGTAAGTGTGAGTGTGGGTGTGGGTGTGAGCCTTCTCTTTATACTCAGTTCACCCACATCTACACTCTCTAAGTGTCACATTATCTTTTTCTCAAAATTTTTCTAACGCTGCAGGTACTACACCATAAGTCGTCCATCGATTATAGCTAGGGATACTAAAAATAAAATAATGTGTGCAAGACCAATAGGATCACAATAAAAACAAATTAAATACATTTTTTATTTTCTTCACTAAATTTATCGCTCGTACCTCAAGTAAAAAACCGCCACAACCAACAGATAGAATCCGATTGTTTATTATTAGGATTAGAGAAAGCTACTATGATGAAAATGGAACTATTTTAATCGGTTTTTCTACATAGACAAATGATCAATTCTCATATAATTTCTCAACGTTTTTCATGCATGTATCGTAATTATCATTAATTATTGTGAACCATGAGTCATTGATAGTAATAGTCACAGAAACAGATCGATTAGTAGTCAATCCTGGGATCAAATCAAAACATGTAATTATTCCTAAACTTGCTAGCATATTCTTGTCACTTATAATTAAAACATATTATTTGATTTCGATATTCGTAAATTCATGCAAATCATGATTAATTTTTCGTTAAAGATGGAATAAAACGTTTAGATTACTATTTTCTCTCTTGACATATCCACATCAATTAACAGATAGAGGCAGAGTATATAAAGGAACACCCTATCTGCTTGTCTAGACACACTGAATTCGATATAGTTTTGTTTTCATGGCATTGAAACAAAGAGTTTATATCATTCTTTGGTTCTTCAACCGTATTTATTGGAGATCAGAACTAGAATAGTCATTTCGAATGCCATTTTCACATAGTTATCTTTCTATTACATCAAGATTGACATACGCAAAGATCGTTTTTTTTCTTTTATGAAATCTTAAAAATCATCAATAGAAAAAAGATATTTAGAATTAGACGCAAATTTTCATGCATTTACATATCGATTCTAATAGTTCACACCATTCATGTGAAAATTTTGTTTGAAAATTAGAATGCGAGGTCATCATGTTTTTGACAAATTATTTTAAAAAATTATCTTTCAGTTGAGCGTGAGTTCGCAATGTGAAACAATTTCATCACGTTCACGACTTTTAGATTAAATATATCAAAATAGATATGGTATTTTGAAAGTAGGCAGTAACTTTATTACAAATCCTTAGGCAAAAATTGTTTTTCGTGTCAAGCTTAAAATACATCTAGAATATGTTCCGATATAGTTATTTTATGCTGATGGCAACTATGTTATTTATTTTAGTCTAATATTGAAATGTGTAGTATTTTTACATCATTATCCTTCGTTCGAGTTAAGTAATATTTTTTTTTTTATTCCGTTTCTTATGATTGATACAAACTGCACTCATAATAAGTACATATGACGAATATTATTTCATTAAGATTGTACTACTGTGCTATATCCATACATCTCGAAATATCTTTCTCTATAATACCAAAAGTATCATTCATTTACTTAGAGAAGTATCAATACTATTGGACACTCTTTATTTTAACATGTGATCTAATAATGCATATTCATAATATACTGCTGTCATTAGAGTTTAGTCGATCTTGGATGATAGTTTAGATAAAACCATATTTTGATATGTAAATCTACATTAATCTAAAATATACCAGGTAGACTATAAAAATAGTAATTACGATAAAATATGAACTATTTCTGTGTCGACTAAATCAAATCGACTAATTTTTTTACAGCCACACGTTGTTCGAAAACTTGCTGTGTCATTCATTTCCATGGAAAGTGACAATTATCTGTAGAAAATTTCACATGTATTTTTCTTGGTAGTAATATTTGTTTTCTGTTATCCACATAGGAAAAACATTTTATAGGAATTTCTACCACAAAAAAAAAGAACAATACAATTCCATTGTTTAACAACCCTTCTTGACTTCTCCACATCTAATGTAAAGAAAAGGAAACTACTAGAAAAATTTTTCTTGTATCCTTAAATAAAAACAAAATATTAATTTGAGTCAACTTAATATCAAAAGTGCTTTGGCAGTTCTTACTGATTACCTAATTATTTACATTTGCTTTTATCAGATATGGAAGGGTTATCGAAAATTCCTCATTTTTCCCCGCATGTTATTTATATGCAATATGTCCATTTAGAAATACGTTTAGACTATTTTATTTTGACTTTTATATAAAGATGAAACAAATTTTTTTTACATGTAAATATTCAAGCGATTTGTATTAGGGCTTTAGAACTCGATGCTATATTTATTAGAGTTTTATAGGTGTACACAATGATTACTTATAAATACAATACACACGAACCTATCATTTTTTGAAAATATCTATGAAAACATTACATCAAATTTTGTTTGAAATCTTTTTGACTTTCTTAGGAATTGTCAAATCAAGTTATATTATCTTGAAATAGCAACTTTTCTTATAAAGTGTTAGAAAATTGAGTAAAAAAAAGGTTCAAATGAGATTTTATATTTTTCATTTGAGTTAGAAAGTTTTCCAAACTTCAGTTGATGAAAATCTTTCTTACTCAAACGAAAAAAAAAACTTCCAATTGAACATTGAAGAATTCTAGGAGTAAATTCAAATGTCAATATATGACATGTCTCATTTAGTAACAGTACTATTGGTGAATCGAAAATTCAACTAATTTTATTAAAAAGAAAAGAAACAACTATTTATATAAAGATGAGCAAATCGGACTTTTTTTTGTAACTGTAAAATATCGAACAACTTTGTTCAAATGTACTACTTAGATTAAGAAAAGATGACAACAATTATTGTCCGCGCCAGAATTAAATGTGGATTGGTGTAAGATAAATATCTCGAGAACAGCAACAGCTAGCGACCTGTGGTTTTTACCAGTCGAAAGAGGCTGAGTTAGGACATGGATTGATGTAATACTGTATAATTTGAAATCATTGACTAACCAACCTTTTCTGAGAATCTTGCCGAAAAATGTATAATAATGTAATGTTGTTCAAATGAAATTTGCATTATGACATGCAAATTAGACAGAAAGACTTCAGATCTATAGTTCAAGATACAATACTAATGATTAACTTTTCATTGTCTAATGTTTAGCAAATGAATTCGGTTATTTCCACGTCAAAATCATAGGAAATAGTAGTGATTTTTCACTAAATGTTTTTACTTTTTATCATATTTTCATCGAAACAACAAGCGTTTTTGACAAAATGTAAGAAAATTTGCGTAAAAATCAACACAACTCCCTATGATTTCGACGTGAAAATGACCGAATTCATTTGCTAAACATTAGACAATGATAAATCATCATTCACATTATATCTTGAACTATAGATCAGAAGTTCCTCTATCTAGTTTGAATGTCAAAATGAAAATTAATATTACATCAAAACATGTCCTGACTCAGGGTGTGGGTGTTGGTGTGAGGGTGTGGGTGTGGTTGTGGGTGGGTGTGGGTGTGGTTGTGGGTGGGTGTGGGTGTGGGTGGGGGTGTGGGTGGGGGTGTGGGTGGGGGCGGGTGTGGGGTGTGGATGTTGAGTGTTAATGTTGTCATGAACAACACCCACACCCACATTCACATCCATCTTATACTACATTAGGAAAAAAGACGTCCCCCTCTAACCTCTTTCGATTGGTGAAAACAGTAGGTCTCTAGCTGTTTTGATTCTTCGGTTATTCAAAACAAAAGCAGTGGAATGAACTATATTTTGAAATGAACAATAGGATAGATCATGAGCAGACAAATATTAGCAACAAGAATAGGCCATGAACAGATATGCAACGAAAATTAGGATATACCATCCAGAGATAAGTATCCTAATTGATAATCGCATATGAGTTAGTTAATAAGTCTAATGCACTACTATCGGAATTTTAAAAGAAGGCAGGTGGAAAAAAAGCTTATAACTTTCGAACGAAAAGTCATAGCGACCTAGGATTTTCAGTAATCGATAGAAGATTATAGGGGGCACATTTTTATATAAAAAGCAAGATTTAAATGATCAGTGATTGTGGAGTCACTGAAAGAGTAGGCCCGTTATTTGGTGAAATATCAACAGAACAAGCTGAAATTTTCAGCATATTTAGCCTCATTGTAGCCCAATCTTTCCTAAAAATATCATCGATAAATCTTATAATGACGATGAGTGGTCAGCCAATCATCATCTGGTCTTACATAAGGCTCTCATTCACTTAGTATATTAGGAAATGGCCTCAATTTTTGATTGAATAAATATCATAATTAGACTTCACATCTATGCAATTATATCATAGTTTGATTATATGAACGAGAAGAGACAGTGAACATATTACTAAGTTCTGCATTTCTCTTGAGAAAGTTGGAAAGATTTGTTTTAAAATACTTACTGTATGAAAATCATTTCTTCGTCGAATTTTGGCTATTTCCATACATTTCTACGACTAAAGTACGATTCTATTGCATAGATATGAAGTCTAGATTATGATATTTATTCACTCAAAAACTGAGGCCATTTTCTAATACACTGAGTGAATGAAAGCCTTATGTAAGATCAGATGACGATTGGCTCACCATTCGTCGTCATTATAAGATTTATAGATGATATTTTTAGGAAAGATTGGGCTACAATGAGGCTATATATGCTGAAAATTTTAGCTTGTTCTGCTGATATTTCACCAAATAACGGACCTACTCTTTCAGTGACTCCACAATCACTGATCATTTAAACCTTGGTTTTTATATAAAAATGTATCCCCTATAATCTTCTATCGATTGCTGAAAATCGCAGGTCGCTATGACTTTTTATTCGAAAGCTATAAGCTTTTTTTCCACCTACCTTCTTTTAAAATTCCGATAGTAGTATAGTCAATGATGAAGTATAGCATAATCGATTAGGATGCTCCATGAGTATATGAGTATCCCGAAGAATTGAAACATCTCTTCGAGAAGAGAAGTACGAGAAAGTAACATTGACTACGATGAGATTTACCATCTCCAACTATGATAGCCGTCCATTGAAACGTAAGTATAATAGAATAGGAGAAGCTCATAAGGTGATAAGTATCAACAGAGTAGAACATACTATCACGAAGAGATAACTAACGTGAACCTGGGATAGCTTTAACGAACCGATAACTACCACCAACTAGCATAGCATCATGAGAACATAAGTATGTAGAACTATCATACCCGATGATCAGAGCAGTAACACAAAAATTAGGATCAATCACTAACGAGGAGGTAAATTTCGAAAACTACGACAGTTGCAGAGTAAATAAATATGACTATCTGAGATAGCACATAAGCATATAATAAGCCAGAAGTACCATAGACTGTAAGTCAATAAATATTCGGAACTAGAAGAGGCTACAACAAGATCCATATCCGCAAATAGGTCAGCCGAGAAGGACATCAATATTCGACACTAGGATATTTCATGACTAGATACTTAACCCAAAACACGATAGTCCCTCACAAGATAAGTATCACGAACTAGGAAATCCCATGACGAAATAAGTATCTGAAACGACGACTACCGAAGATGACAAAACCGACTAAGATAGCTGATCAGTAGATATGTATGTATCTGTATAACTACGACCGGCCAACGTGGGATATGTATAATCGACTATTAATATCTCATGAGTAAGATTAGTATCGAAAACTTCGATGACTCAAGAC
>CAJNOP010004431.1:0-10508 GCA_905250075.1 Rotaria sp. Silwood1 | reverse complement strand
ATACATGATGTTTTTGAACTTGAAACAACTGATTTATATCGACCTTTCTAATTTTATTTTATTATTAATAATCTTTTTTTTTTTGAAAGTGTTTGTAATCATATTTTCATCAATGTAGAAGAAATTTTAATTTTAATCAATTTGTTTTCAATTAATAAGAACAGATCTCCAACTGTCAGATAGAAGGTTGTACAAATAAGCATACAAGATCTATTTTGCAAAAGAATAACAGCCTAGAGGGTAAAAAGAAAACACTTATACAGCTCTTTTATCTCAATACACCGCTATGGGCATGTCTAAAATTGTCTCAGAACACCTGATGAGAACTTTATTATTTTTTTTTTCAAGAATCATCATTTCTGAAAAGAACAGTTTCAATCGATGAAACTACATTAATCGTAGAAAAAAAAAATTAGTATCCACTGCATTAAATGGATTCAATTTTACTGAAGTTGAATAGTCTAATTATAAATAATAACCAATCTTATTCATTCCATTTGATAAACCAGCATTTTATTCTTGAAAACTTATTTTAATGAGTCTTCAAGAAGTTGTAATTTTCAGAAACATATCTCTGATGTAACCCGTTTATATGTATTAATAGTTCTTGAGCAATAAAGCATTTTTTTGACATTTTATTATTGATTTATTATCAGAATTATGTTAGACTTTTTAGAAGATTTTAGTGTACACAAATCTGATTTACTGATTGATTGAAGAACAAAAAGAAGATTTTTATTTGTTTTAATCATATAATATGACGCCTTATTTTATGAAGTTATATGTTTCTCTATTGCTCTAAGATAAAAGAAAAACTTCTCTTTTACTCATCTGACCACTAAGAACGAAATATTGACATTATATCCATTCTGAAATTTTCATAACTACAGTGACAAGAATTCTAGTGGTACAAAACTTGACATAAAAAGAAGTTTTCATGAAAAAATAGAACAACCTCTTTTTTTTTATTTTCTTCTGAACAAGAGCTGCATTACTAATTGAAAATTCATAAAAACAATTATTTGAAAAGTTAAGGTTTTTATCTGTTGTTAAACAATTTCGATTCCAAAAAGATGAATATTTTCGACTTGAAAACTTCTAAATAATAATGTCATTAGAAACTTGAGCCTTTTATATTTCAATAAAAAATCTATTCATTAGATCGAATTTATTTTTCATATCAATACAGATTTTTCATTGAATATTTTTTATTGATAAAATTTAATAGATAACATATTTGAATAGATGATAAAGATTATTATTTTAAAGAACTGATCTACTTTTGTTTTTTCCAACGCAACATAATTGAACAACAATGAAAACAACATTGAAGTCCTATGAGTATATAAATAATAATTAAATAAATAAAAGTAAATTGATATAATGTTTTATGACAATATAATCTCATATTAAAAGGATAATTAATTCTATGTTCTACACGAGTTCGTATATGGAATGTCCAAATACTACCTATAATTAACCAAATTATTGAAAATATTTCTCCAATAAATATAAAAAAGCTTAAAATAAGAAAAATAATCATTGTCATTTTTGAATTTTTATAAGAAATAAATATTGTTAATAATGATAAAAGAATTATAAGAATAATCAATCCAATTGAAACAGATCCAGCAACAATTAAAAAAAGACTTATACGAGGTTCAATTGGACAATAATATTGATTACGATAACGAATACCAATAACAAGCATACTTATTGGAATACCTAACATTATTAGAAAAATTATTAAACCAAATATTGATGTTACCGTAACACAGCCAACAATATAACGAACCCATTTATGTGATGTTTCACTGTTAGAAGAACGATTTCGATAGTTATATGAATTTTCTGATGTTAAAGTTAAAGGAATTCTTTGTTCCATAGAATTTTGTCTATGGGTTAATAACACATTAAATCAATCATTTTCTTGTTTCTTTTTTTAGATAAAAGAATAAAAAAAAATTTGTTACTTTCAGGTAAAAATGAGTCTTTACTGACAAGGTCAAGGACAACACAGAACATTTTCTATTCAATAGTTTTTGATGAAAAAAGAACCTTGCAATATCATTGATTCTGTATGAGACTACATTAAAATATTTATTTTTTCGTCATTAAACAAAATATATTTGATTATAATCACTAGAAAAATTTATTTATTAATGAGCACTCTAACATTCAATTTTTTTCGAACTATTCAGAATTTATTTAAATTCATGTTAAATATTGATATGATCAATTATCAGTCATTGAAATATAGAACTGGTTTGAACTTAAAAGCAAATAAAGCTAAATATTCCATTGAAAAGAAAACGATCCTTTCGATTTGTGAGTAACATGAATTACTCTGGATACGAGAAATTTCTCTTCGAGTCAACAAATGAATAAAAGAATTCATTCAAAGTCAAATTTTTGTTAGTTAATATCAAGCAAGCCAAAAAAATGTTAATCAGGGCTCGATCTAATGTCTTACCTGATATGTGAGATCAACTTGGCAGTGATTAATTATCATCAGAAATTTGTCAACATCGTGTTAGCTCAATATCAAATTGACATTATTTCAAAACAATCAGCAAACATCTTGATGGGGCAAAGTAATCCGCACCTTATCGACTGATGCGATCTTTGATTGAACAAAATAATATTAAGCGCAGCCAAATTGGGTCAGAACACATCACACCTTTCGAAATAGATCCTTGATATTCAGACAGCAGTGAATAATAATGTTAAATGAATGAATGGGCCTAAAAGTAAATAGAATAATCTGTTCATACTTTTGCTACTATATTAACTTCAGTTTTTACATTTTAGTTGCTTAATATCATGCAGATTTCGAAGCTATTTCTAACCATGGTACTTCTATACAGATCGATAAATCTAGAACAATTATAAACTAGTGTTAGATTTCTTACACATTTATTATCTTATATAGTTGCTTTATAAATACTATTGTCGGCGCCAGAATTAAATGTGGGTTGATGTAAGATGAATATCTCGAGAACAGCAATAACTAGAGATCTGAGCTTTTCACTAATCGAAAGAGGTTGAGTTAGGACATGTTTTGATATAATATTATATAAGTTGAAATCATTTTCTAACCAACCTTTTTTTGGAATCTTTCCGAAAAATATATAATAATTTAATGTTGTTCGAATGAAATTTTCATTCTCATATGCAAATTAGATAGAAGGACTTTAGATCTATAGTTCAAGATACAATACGAATGATTAATTCTCATTGTCTAATATTTAGCAACGAAATTCGGTCATTTCCACGCCAAGATCATAGGAAATAGTGATGACTGTTTTTACTTTTTATCAATTTTTCATCGGAACAACGAGCGTTTTTGACAAAATGTAGCAAAGTTTGCGTAAAAATCAACACAATTCTCTATGATTTCGACGTGGAAATGACCGAATTCATTTTCTAAATATTAGACGATGCGAAGTTAATCATTCGCATTATATCTTGAACTATAGATCTGAAGTCCTTCTATCTAATCTGCATGTCAGAATGCAAATTTGATTTGAATAACATTGTATTATTATACATTTTTCGGAAATATTTCCAAAAACACATGAGTTAGATAATGATTTCAACTTATGCAATATTATATCAAAGCATGCCCTAACTCAGTCTCTTTCGACTGGTGAAAAGCGCAGATTGATAGCTGTTGCTGTTCTCGAGATATTCATCTTACATCAACCTACATTTAATTCTGACGCCAATAATAGTCAGCATGTAAACATACAAATGATGTCGCCTTTTTTTACTCAAGATCTTGTTTACAAGATGTTCGACTAGAGATATCGTTCTTGACTTTGAATTCTGTTGTTTACATAGAGTTGCATCCATAATGCAGCGCCATATTTATTGTTGTACAAATTTTATATCGAAAGAAATCGTCAACCAATAATTGTTTTTTCTGTTTCTTTCTTTCCTTGTTATTAATTTAACGAGTGTCGACGACCGTAGAAGTACCATATTGTTTTCTAATTCACAAAAAAAGTGCCAAGAAATATATTGAGATTCCGAACTCATTAAATAGATATTATTTTGTTTTTCTGATTTTGAGACGACTTTGTATCACTACGCTTATATTGTCACATAGAGCACTGCAATGTGTCAATATCGAACACCTTTTTCGTCTACATCGAAATATACGCATATGTTCTTCATTCTATTTTTAGCTGTTAGTATTGATCAATATTGTAACAAATGGTATTCCAGTGAATATTAGTAACAAAAACAGTTACATTGAACATATAATCAAATGTGTATTTACAATATTGATCTCGTTAACGTATTTTATATTCTCAATTTATTGTTTCATAAAGGTTAAAAAGGTGAACGTTCAACAAAGGAATATATATATATAAATGTGAAGTGAGTCAAGTTACTATTTCTTAGATATTTAATGCTGTCATAGTACTTTTTACAGTATTCTATGGTTCTATTAGTTTATGCAGCTGTGTTCGCTTTACTTGCCACATGGACACATAGCCATCAAATTAAAATTGAAAATCTAATAATTCATGTTCAACAGGTAATAATATGTTAAAATAGAATAAGGAGGGGTGAGTGGGTACAAAGAATTGACCTTTTTTACTCGTACAGCTAATATCTTTTCTATCTTTTTGTAAATGAAAAAAGAATTTTGGTAGAAAGTATGTAGACAAAATATTTTTCTATTCAACGGTGGTTTTGGTTTGTAAAAATCTCTTCGGATAACTTTTCCACGGTCGCTTTAGTGAGACCTACAATTAATTGTACCCATTTCCCCATGATAGGATGAATAGACAGTTTTGGTATATAGGCGGGCTAAAATTGGACAATCCTGGGTATTTTGTGTAGGAATAATAAAAAACAATTTTCCAAACTATTGTGATACAATTTTAACAAAAAAGACATATCATTAGATAGCGCACAAATTTCTCTATAAACATATAATTATCTTAATTTGCAACTTTTTACAAGATTCAAACCCGATCATTAAAAACCACCTGAAAAAAAATTGTGCCAAATCATCACATGTAAGGTGATTAGAAAAACTCAGCTCATTTGACTGCGATCTTTAGAGTCTAATTCTTATGAAAAATAACGATTATTTTCAAGTGATTCTTTGATCTAAAGGTTTTCAAAAATGAACATTTGATTAATAGCGTCGGTATTCATTCAATTAATGATAACAACTTCATAATTTTTCAAAAAAATTTCATTTTTTTCGCTACACGAGTGGTATGAAGACTACTTTTTTGACTAAGTGTTTTCGAAAAGTTGCTCCATGAGAGAAAAAATTCAACGCTGATTACGAACCCAGATAAGTCACTCATCTTCCTAATCACTTTTCATCGTCCGAAAGAGGAGAAGACGACACTCAAAATCCTATATTATTGATTTTTCTGACCTGATCTTTTCAAATTTTTCAATCGACCTGTTTTATCGCAAATCTAATCGATGAGATGTTTACAGCGAATTTTGAAATAATCAGGTTTATCCAAAGTGCCGATGATAAACCAACGAAGCTGCCCAACGTTCAAACGTTTAGAACTAATCATTCGACAGTTTTAGAGATTTGGATCAAAGCTCTAAGTGATTTTGGCAGCAATTTCTATGAAAAAAAGAATTTTCTTTACTGTTTCATGTTTATTAAAAAACGTTTTTTCAAACCTAAGAAAATTGATAAAGCAGACTCCAGTCAGTATACCAGAACAATATATAATACAGAATTCGTTGCATCTTGCTTCTCTCTTTCGAACGATAAAAATCGCAGCTCTCATGTCATATTTGATAGAAAAGCAGCATTGCTTTTACTATCATTGTATATTTCAAGAAAATGTTTCTATGACCTTTTGCAAGTAAAAGAATGGTGGCAGTATTTTTGGATAGCCCTAAGTAGTTTTATCAATAAATGTAATTGATTACGAGAATTAAATAAATTAATTTGAGTTAATGAGTCATTGTATCGAGAGATTTAATACTTCATTTGGAAATGATAAATAAATTTACTTGCTGAATAATATTTGGAAGAGAATTATTGATGGAAATACAAAGAAAATGGTAGCATTTTTGAAAGTACTTAAATAAAATGTAAAGAGAAATAAATGAATATCAATCGAATGGCATGTTTCTCTTGTTTTAGTGGTCAGATATTATTTTTGCAACAATTTGTGTATTTATTGTGTTTTTTACATGCTTTGCGGAGGTGAAAAGCACAGAAAATGCTTTGGAAATGCAAGTAATGGTCAATCCTACTCAATAAGATTGTAATTAAAGTTTTATAACATGATGTCCTATCTCTTTTGCTCATTTTTCTTACTATATTCTTTTCTTTTCTATTTTTAAAATACATTAAACATGGTGCTCGTTTCATTTAACGTTTTTTGATTTGATTTGACGATTCAGTTGAGAGAAAAGCCAATATTTTTAATCATATAAAAGCAACAGCAACACTTTAATTCAGAGATGGGTGAATGTCTATACAGTGAAAGTCTTTCCTACTAGTGTTACAATATGACATCAGTCTATATGTATATTAAAAATAGATCCTTTTAGTGCAATAATAAAAGAATTAATTTAATGTTTATGATGGTCAATGCAAAGAGGATGGATGTGGGTGTGGGTGTGGGTGAGTGTGGGGTGTGGGTGTGGGTGGGTGGGGGTGTGGGTGTGGATATACATGCAGCGAAGATAAACACTCACACCCACACCACACTCCCAAACCCACACACACAGCCACAGGCACACCCATACCCACACCCCACCCACACCCACCCACCCACACCCACACCCCACACCCACACCCACCCACCCACACCCACACACACCCACACCCACCCACACACCCACACCCACACCCACCCACACCCACGCCCAACCCACACCCCACACCCACCCACACCCAAAAGTTTCGTGCCAAGTATGTAATTAAAAAGGAAATGTATGGCGATATTATTTTAGTTTTACGTGACGGTTGGGGTGATGCACAATTTCGATATTGGGCTCAGAAGCATTTTATACTTGTTAAAATTGGTGAAACACATGTTGTACATACTACTGGAAAAGTTAGCCGTCCGGTTGTTACTTATGAAGAACTTTATACAAAATTAAATGAATGCCACACTCGTGTTGGTCATCATGGAAGAGATAAGACATGGGAAGAAGTACGTGAACTAGCATGTTTTTTTGTTAATAAAAAAAGGGAAATTTCTAGGTGAAAGCTCAATATGCTTGGATACCGTATGATGTTGTTATGATCTTCATTAAGTTATGTGATCCCTGTCGCAATCGACAAATATTCCCAAAATCTTCAGTCAGTGAGTGATCCTTGTATGAAATAAAGTTGGTAAATACATTCGTCTTTCTTTTTCTCAAATAGATAAATCAGTCATCTCAGTTGGATATTTCACACGTATTCATGTGGATTTTATTGACATGAGATGCCATCCCGATGGCAGATTTAAATGGATTTTACATGTGAAAGATAATTTTTCGAGGTTCTCTTGGGCTTATCCACTTGAATCTAAACAAGCCGAATTGGTAGCAGAGAAGCTGTTGAATCAATTTTCTTTATTTGGTGCACCTATTATAATTCAGAGCGATAAAGGAAAGGAATTCGTAGCTCGAGTTATAAAAGTATGTTTCAACAAAATATTTCCAATGAAATGAAACGGAAGATATTCTTTTGTTTTTGTAGGTTATAAAAAAGACTTGGGTAGTTTTAGCCATTTTAAATGGTCGGATTCGACATTCCCAAACACGTCGCGTAATCGAACGGAGTAATCGTACACTTGCAATAGCGTTATACAAATGGATGCAACATAATCATACCGATAACTGGTCGACAGGTAAATATGTACTAATACGTATGATGTCTCAGTATTTTTATTATCTGAGTTAAGGTTTAGCTCTAGTGGTGTACTCAATAAATACGACAATTTGTAAAGTAACCAATAAAACATCTTTCGATATCATGTTTGGACAACGACTTAGATCAGATATTGAAACACGGAAAATGATTAGTGAATCTGATGTAGAAGATGAGGAAAATCTTCCTAATGATTTCATTTCTGAAGTCAATGAATGTAAGTTCTGTATTAGACGCATAGTCTTTTGGAAGCTTCATTTCTTTTTTAAGTGCATGAATCTAATGGGATTAGTAATGAATCAAATGATTCAAATGATATTGACAACAACAATCAACGAAACATTTTCGATACTAGTAATCAAATACTCGATGCAACACATCAATATCAATCACTAGCTTCGTCTTCTACTAAAAATACTAACAATACTGTTAGTACTTTTGACAAAACTCATGATGAAACAAATATAACCTGTCTTCCTCATAATCTGTTCGACTCTGCTGATAATCCTACTGCTCAAGGTCTGTCATACAACAGTATAAACTATTTATTAGGACACTTATATTGACATTTTCCCGAAATTTTATAGATATTCTTCTTATGAGTAATCGCGAAAATATTCCCCGTGCAATTGATGATACACTTAATCATAGGCATCAGAAGGTTCGGGAGAAAACAAAAGCAGATTATATGAAATCTACTGCTAAAAAACAAAAGTTATATGATAATACTGTTAAATATTCTCAGTACGAGCTGGGAGACCTTGTGGGCCTTCAAGACGATCATGTTGATAGTAGCAACAGAATATTTAAAGTTCTACCTTGTAAAGTAGTATCTGTGAATTGGTCGTCGAATGATTCTATAATGTACAAAGTGTGTACTATGCAAGGTGTATTATCAACAGTGTATGGTGTTCAAGATTTCTTGGATTTACGAAAATATCATTTTATTGATTTACGTGCTGTCGAACTAACAACTCTACCAACAATTACATTTACTGACGCGTGTAAAGACTATGTGACAGTAAGTATAAATCATGTAATGAAGGCATGCAACTGTAATGGTAAATGTGCTACGAAATCTTGTCCATGTAAAGCTAAACATGTTAAATGTTGTACACAATGTCATCCACAAAAGAAACACAGTTGCGCTAATATTTGCAACTAATAAAAGTACAAATGTGTGATTTGTACTTTTCGAACTTTTTTGCAGTATTTGTTGTAAGGTAATACTGTTTTGCGGGATCAATTTAATAAATTAACATGGTAGTACAAAATAGATGTCAGTAGAATTAACGATAAAATAATTATTCTTTACGAGAATTTGGAATTTCCCCGCTGTGTAAATTAAAACGGAAATGCTTCACACAAAGCTTAAAGTGAACAGTCGATATTTTATTTAGTCCCAAAGAAATTTTGAGTTTCTATGGATATCATTTTCAGCTACAACGTCGTCATTATAATTCTAAATATACCTCATGATTGATAACCTAAGTAACCATCGAAACACATCGTATGATGCTTTCAATCTCGTTCCTTCCTTATATATGCTCTTGTTCTACAACTAAAGATTTGTTACATTCCATTTTTTTTTTTTGGAAACTCTTTTAATGTATTGCGTTTTTAATATCGAGATACTAAACATACCTGTCGAGTCCCTTAAGCAAGGACGAAACGCGTCGTGTGATGCTTTGAATTTCAATTCTTTGAGTTCTAATTTAAATGATTTAATATTGTTATTTGGATTTAGTACGCATTTGTCTATCACTTCTTCAGCACTTTGGAGAGTTTTAGATACATGTACTTATAGATTGTCAACATGCCTATAGAGTCCTTCAGCAAGGACGAAACTAGTCGTGTGGTGCTCTCAATCTAAACAGTCTATATCTTTATAATGCTTTGACATTCACTTGAATTCAGAGCAACAGCATAATGATGTTACTTAGGATTTCGCTTTGAAATTCTTTAGTACATTATACCATCTGAATGAGATCTTTAAGCAAGATCGAAACATCTGTCATGGCTGCTTGTCACACCCACACCCATACCCTCGAGTCAAAGCCAACTGACGATTCACTCTTCGGGGGTGATGAAATCCGGATCTTGGCATTCCGAGACTTTCTTGATAAGTATATTTTATTACAATTATTATTAAGTTTGGAAGTTTATTTTATATAAACTTTTAACTACTAAATAATTGCTAGTAGGAGAGTTATTATTAACATCTATATATCAAATAAGCAATTGATAAGTATAATATTCTTAGCACTTATCGAAACCGGTCTTGCTAGCTATTTTGATAGATTTCTTATTACGGAATCTTTCTATAACTACACACCCGCCCACACCCTTTTAGCATGAGTGTTAAAACAACAAGTCTCTCGTGATCGACAAGTATTGGTGAAAAAAAGGCAATCATTTGATCATCAAATGTCAAGACGAGAATTGAAATTGGTGAAGATTGACTATGTATTTCGTCGAATAAGAATTAAGCTATTATGTTATGTTCTCTGAATTTTGTTAGGGATATGTATTTAAAGAAAAAACCAGTCAAAAAGATTCTTAATGCAATTATATGAATAAACCAATTTGATGCGTGTTTTAATTAATACAACAAATTATGATCATGATCAAGTTAAAGTTA